>OY723391.1:21392712-21505083 GCA_963210295.1 Ophion ellenae | reverse complement strand
ATCTCGGTGGATCCGCGCGCACGAGGATCGAGAGCCAATGTACTGGATACGCTACGGGCAAGCTCGTCCGATCGTAAAAACGGTCGGTGGTCTATCCTTAAATACGTGTGCATTCGATATTAGCAGTCAATTCGCCCTTACGCGAGCTCTCTCGTCTCGAGGCGCATCCCGCGGCGTTTGGACGATGTGAAACACATTCACGGTCCGTCTCTCTTGCTCTGCCGCGAGCACCAGTGCAGGAATTTGTTGGGGAGTCCTTAGATGCTACCACATCGCTTTAGGGATTTGACAGGGACGTCAGATGTAGGGAATCCACATTGGGATCCAAGTGGATCCCGTGCTATTTCCCGATTGACGTCGTTTGAGAATTTTTTATTTGAAATTCTCAAGCTCAATTTGTTGGAGATCCTGAAAATAAATCCTTTCGTGATCCCGTGTTTTATTGTGTTAAGAAATGTCAGACACAACCAATAGGGAGTACGGTATTTGATTGTCAAAAGCAAAATAATTTATATTGTCAATATATTTAAATGGCATTGTGCTAGGACCAGGGGCTCATTTGCGTGTTTTCTACAGTAACAAGTGGACAAGCCTTTTGTGAATCAGATGTAGGCACTTCACTTTAAGTAGGTGGCCAGTCGAAATTAAATAGAACTAAAAACTGTTGTTTAGGTTACTTTTTAGGCACAACCAGGGGGTTGAAACCTTCTATTCCCTACCGTTATACAAATGCTGCTATTTTCGACCGTTTTTTTAGTTCTACCTCTCCCTATGGCGCTAGCAGTTATCTTACAATATTCTTATTGCGTAGGCGCGAGGCCCGCACGGCGTACACAGCGACCGTATTATATACATAGCCCCTGCGCACGCATCAGGTTGTAAGAGTATAACTAGCGCTGCGAGTGGCAGAGTACGACACTAAAAATGCGGTCATTTTGCGTAGCAAAAATTCCAAAAGGTGCCAGCCCCCTGGGCACAACTTGCCGGTTCAATAGCTCACAGCGGATGCTCTCCGGTTCACGTAGTCACTCAAAAAAATACACGTGATATGTCACCACGCCCCCCCCCCCCTAGCGTGATCAATCGTGATGTTATCCAACCCCCCCCCCTCCCTATTTGAGCCTCACGTGATTAATGGACGGCCCCCATAGAACTGTTAGTAAAACTTGAAACACGTTTGTTTCGAAACTATGCTTTTCAAAACGGTCTACACGATTTTTCGACATCTGATGAACGGATTAACTTGAAATTTAGTACACTTACAATTAGTCAGTGTAATAGTAGTTTAGTCTTGACCGACGTTTATCTTTTTAAGGGGCTAGTCCACTTTGGAGCCACGAAAAAAAGCTATTTTCGCGATTTTTTTTGAGGATTTTACATAAGATGTGAATATAAAAGTTGTTGGGCTTGATAAATAGTCTTGAAATACATTTTGAAAAAATTTAATTCATTTTTATTCATTTTTAAGTACAAAAACTATAGTTTAACGTAACGCCTCAAAAATAGGTGAGCTAAGTAGCTCCATCACAACTCGGCAACGGCTTGTCTGAAACAAAAAAATCAAAGTCCATTAGATTCAGTATGACACTAGCTAAAAAATGACCCTCGGATATGAAGTTTTATCAAAAAATAAAAACATGGCACATGAAAAATGAAAAAAGTAAAAAAACGCTTTTTTCGCAAAAAAAGAGTAAAAATCAACATTTTAAAACCGTCGAGGGTCATCTTGTCGCGAATCATGTTTACAATATGTGGTTCAAATTTCAAGAGAATCGGTTTATTAGTTTTAAAGATACGATGGAGCTAGATTTTGAAAACGTTCTTTCGAGAAAAAACGCGTTTGAAGTTTGTGCTGTGAAAAACTCTTACCGAAACTCAATCGGCAATTCCTGCACCGTACAAAATCCCTTATGATTGCTAATCATCGTCGTTTTTTCAAGTCTTGCCTGCTTTCGATTTTTTGAAATTTTCAAAGTGGCCCCTTAAACTTTTTTTCCATTAGTTATTCACAACAATGATGTCATTTGTCCGCGAAAAATGGAAAAATAAATTCAAACATTTTTTTCCACGATTGAAACGCGATAACAAAAAAAATTGTGCATAGTCTTAGCCAAAATTATCGATTTTAAGAAAAAAAATTCTTTTGTTTTGTTTCAGATCAACTGGGTGGCCAAAATCAAGTACACTTAACTCTAAGTTAAGTGTACTTGATTTGGGTTGCAGTTGAGAGTTTTTTTTTACCAAGGAATTCTTCACACTATCCGCCACACGTTTCCACACTATCCTGTCAAATTTTTCACAGTTCACAATTTTCACACATTCACGTAACCTGCACGCTTCGTGAGCGTGTACGTGGTCGGTAATATTGTGTCAAAGTGCAGTGAAATAAATAACAAACGATAATTACAGTGGATTTTCAGTCATGTGATTTGAATCGATTTTCACGCAGTGAAAAAATCATATCACATCAAATCACATCACTAGAAAATGATCACGAACGATTGGTTAAGTTTCGAGGGGCTTCATTAGACTCTTTAGATCTTCTTTAACTATTAATATTTCTTCAATGAAATTCGGTAGATAACTTTCTTAATGAATATACAAATTTTTATTTGTATATACAAATTAAATAACAAAATAATTGAATATACAAATTTTTATTTGTATATACAAATTAAATAACAAAATAATTGAATATACAAATTAATTTTGAAGAATTAAGGAAGATGATGCAAAAATCATTTGGTCTTTTGACTAAATAATTTTTGCATCATCTTCCTTAATTCTTCAAAATTAATTTTTTCACATAACCCTAATTTTCGAGTCGTCACACTAACATAACCTCTTAAGCGATTTATACGTTTTTGAGATAAGATTTAGACTTTTTTTAAGACCCATTCATTTTGTATATCTGTATATTTTGTTTAAAAAATCAACGGACTGATTGCGACGGGAGCAAGCAAGCAAGCAGCAAGAAATCTGAAAATTGTTTCAACCCTCCTAGGGGGGTTGAAACAACCCTCCCTGCCAAAAAATGCCAAACGTAACATTTGACCTCGCACTTTCGCTCATTAATGGAAGTTTGCAATTGAGGAAGCTCACTTTGCACAAAATATACTGGCGGATTATAAATCCATTGTACGTAACATACGAACTAGGACCTCCTGATCGAGGCATAATGTTGCTGACACTTTATTATCCTTGGATGTGCAAATGAAAAAAAAAAGTGCAGTTCTCCGGTTCGCACGGTCGCTCCGGTAGCCCGAGAACACAGTGATGCCCGAAGTTAAAAGAAAGAGTTGTAGAATATCTTCACGAGAAATCCCTGGGAGTCGCCCGGGGGCCATTCGACGGTAGGGAGAGATATAATAAGCGGCGAGCGTGCGGAATCGACTATGCACACACACACACACACACAATCACGTATATACGTATAGACACACAGCCACATAATTATAAAGTGAGTGTGTATAGGTGTACACTAATATCAGTTAATACCAGAGCTACCGTTGGATTTCTCCTTTGCTCTATACCTAGTCGAGGCAACAAGTGATCCAGTCTGCATCGAAATTGTACCGAAATCAGTATGGCCTTTCGTCGAATATGCACGACCCTTATAATCACTACGGAAATTGCCCCACTGCAAAATAAGGTATAGGGAGGGTGTATAGGGGTGGAACTAGGCTGGGAATATTCGATCGTGAGGGCGCTATTTATTACCGAAGATCGTAATAGGCGTAGAGTAGAAGCGTCCATCAAGAAAGACGGCGGGAAATAGAATGGTACAAATCAGGCATCCTACTAATGTTGTACAATTGTAGTGTCTGTCTCTGCATTCGTTATTTTACGCTGACATTAAGGGGTCATATACAGTCAGGAGGCCCAAAAAGATTGATTTTTCAAGAATTTTTATCAAGAAGACCTTTAAATCTATCAACGTAAACATTTGTACATATATTATGGTAACTTTTAACTGTATTTTAACACTTTTTATTTGTAAAAATAATTATTTCGAAAGCTGCTGTAGCGATTTTCTTGAAAACACGTTTTTAAAAATGGCTGACATTCTCCTGACCGCTGTAATTAACATATCGACCTGAAATTTAGAGAGCATAGTCAGGAAATATGTCTTCACGGAACGACGGATCGTTTTTTCGATAGATACATTTTTGCATTTATTATTTATCTTTTTATGCGAAAAAAAACGCGAAAATTCGATTTTTTTTTAATTGCCACCATTTTCCGAAATTTGTACTAAACAAAAAACCCATCCGTCATTCCATGACCAAAGGGTCACAGATTGATAATATGCTTTGAATTTGTGTTTCAGATCAACAAAGAGGGGGCAGTGATGTCAGCCGTTTACCTCCCGCGATTTGAGGACCAGCTTTCGCGGAGCTGCAACGGCCGCCATTTTGGTTTTTTTTTCAGAACATTTTCTTTTAACGTTCTGTATATCATGAATAAAAGCAAGAAAAAAACCGCACTCAAAAAGCTTTACTCGTTTCCTTTAAAAAAATAAAATGGAAACACCTGAAATATGGCACTCCAAGGACAAAGTCTCCCTTAAATTGTTTATAAAATGGAACATATTTATTGGTGAGAAAAAAACCTTCGATTAATTACTAAAAAATATACTTGAAAGGATTGTGTTAAAATTTGACTGATAGGTTCAGCCGTTTCCGAAAAATCTTGCTCACCGACTTTAAAAACACAGTTTTGAGAAAAACGCGTTTAAATTTTCGAAAGCACTTTCGAACGCTCTGACGCGGCATTACAAATGTGCGTGTCACTTCGAGAATATTCGCCGGATGGAAAATAAATTTTCCATCCAGCTTTTTTTTTCGGAAAAAAAGAAATAAAAAAATCGATCTTTCGAAAATTTTAACTTAATATAACCCCTTAACGGGTCTGCATAATCTAGAAATTTTCAAAGTACTATTTCTTCATTGAGGTCGTAGCGTATGGTCGTAACTGTAATGATCAATAGAGATTTGGTAAAGAATCCAAAAACTGACATAGTTAGGACTTGTTTTGTGATGGGTCAGATCGCCCACTGCTATTCAACCCATTTTCTTTTGCGTTTTTCTCGGAACTATGTTTTATGAAACGGTGTAGGTCGTATCTGATCATTTATTTTATACCTGATCGTTGTTTATAACGCATTATAAAACTCTAGTTTATAACAGTTTCTATCATATGACCGGATGATTTTTTAATATGTTTATTAGTTAGTTAAGAAAAAAATGATTAACTCTTTTTTTTTGTTCGAAAATCGGACTTTGATTTTTCCAGCTTGCGATTTTCGTAATGATGTTCAAAATTTTGAAAAGGTATCTGGTCATACGAAAGCTTCATCATTATGCCAAAAATTTCATTTTTTATTTTTCATTTAGAATCTTCCTAGTTACGTGAACCACCTACTCCGATTGGCCACGCAACAACGGCAGCTCTTTGTTTGAACAATAATACCGTCATTGTTTATCAATATTTTTTAACATAAAAAACTCAAACTTGGCGCGATTATGTATTTAGCCTACGTTGACATACTGGGTCATTTTGAACCGGACGCATTATAAATAAATTGCTCACCTTTCCAAAATTGAACATGTTCGACAATTTTTGACAGTCAATTAATCAATTTATTATTAATTTAACGATTTTTTTTTAAGTTTAAGTAAGAGTTTTTCATAGTATAAACTTCAAACGCGTTTTTCTCGAAACAGCGTTTTCGACACATATTGTAAACATGATTCGCAACAAGATGACTCTCGATAGTTTTTAAATTTTTATTTTGACTCTTTTTTGCGAAAAACTGCGAAAAAACGCGTTTTTAAATTTTTTTCGTTTTTTATCTGCCATTTTTTTTATTTTTTGATAAAACTTAATATCCGAGGGTCATTTTGTAGCTGGTGTCATACTGAATCTAATGGACTTTGATTTTTTTGTTCCAGACAAGCCGTTGCCGAGTTGTGATGGAGCTACCCAGCCTACCTATTTTTGGGGCGTTACGTTAAACTATATTTTTTGTACTTAAAAATGAATAAAAATAAATAAAAAAATGTTTTTGATGTATTTCAAGACTTTATTTATCAATCCCAACAACTTTTATTTTCATATCGTTTATAAAATCCTCAAAAAAAATCGCGAAAATAGCCATAATGAGGTTAAACGTTAGTCGATTTTTACATTGTTTATTTCGAACCACCTTAATTTCGGACCCGATTTCACCTTAATTTCCCACCTTAATTTCGGGGCCAAAATAAAAAGAGACAATTTTCAAGGCGAAAATCTCCTATTCGTGTTCTCGAAGGATGTTACAGACGGTCGTGGCACGGGCGTTACAAATGACGCGGCTCGTTACAAATTTATCTCTCAGACACGGACGGTCCTCCGTCTCGTCTTGATTGCGGCCGTCCGATTCCGGCGGCCCCGTGATCGATCTCGCTTAATAGCTGGACCTTTGCGAACACCACTTTCGCGTTCGAAGCGACGTGTATAAATAATCTATGTACATACTACCATATTACGTACGAGCTGGGACGGCAATTAACGCGTTACGTACGTTTCAATTCCGCGACGAGGAGGAGCACGGTTCATCAGCAAGAAGAACAGGGGAAGATCGGTATACTTGATGTTGCAGGCCGAACTTTGAATATTGCCGAGCGCGAGAGGTGTTAAGATTGGCGTTGTGACGTTGAATAATCGCGGACGATAAATATGGGCCTGGAAACGGGCCTCATGGAAAACGAGTATCGGCACTTTAAATGTCTGCGGTAACGATACGGGTTCGCTTCGTTTGAGTCGTTGACCAATAGACATCTCATGTATATGATTATAATGTACAATATATGCGGAATTCGGCTTTCAAGATATTGTAATCCGAGGACTGTACTCATAGTAGCCTCTTGAACTTACCTCTGTATAAATATATAATAAAAAAATATAATAACATATAAAAATATTTTATTTTATGTTAAATATAAAAATACAAAATATATTATATAATATGTCATAAAAATATAATAAAAAATTACCTTCATATAAAAGTGCACATTTACTTCCCATTCCCGATATTTTGAAAAAATCAAATATCTTTAAAATCCGCTGTTAAAATACGCTGATCAGTCTGACTTTTTCATGTCAAATAAAAGTACTCATGAAGAACAGAAAATATTTTTTTTTACGTTTATTTTAATTATCTTTACATTTTTTAAAAGTTGAACATTTTGTCGAAAAAGATGGAGTCGTCACGGTGTACACGGTTGTGGCCGTAAATATTATCCGAAACAAAATTTGTGAGAAGATTATTAATCAGTACGAAAGCCGCTATCTTGATATGAAGGTTTCTTAAATAAAAATTGACAAAATGGCACCGGTTTGAAAAAAAAGTATCGAGTTTAAAAAAGTATCGAGATTTTAAAAAACTTTCGCAAAAATTACCATTTTGTTCAACTTCCGCGATTTCGTGGAGAATTTTTTTTTTCGAAAAACGGCTACCTACAACGAGAACTATATATAGATTATGAAACTTTTTTATGTCTGTTTCTCATACCACCCATTGTCAAGTTATCGACGCGGCCGTTGGGACACACTTTTTATAAGGAGCCTCTATCATACTCCAATATCGTTGTTAATTAATTTTTTTTGTTAATCAGTTTACACGAAATAATTTCAATGTACGCTTAACAACATACCTTTTTTAAAAATCCTAAATAAGGGCTTATATACAGTTAAAATTTTCGAAGAATCGATTTTTATTTCATTTTATTTTCGTAATGTACATATATTGAAGTACACACACAGAATTTTTTTTGTCAATTCGGCGAATATTCTCGAAGTTACACGCACATTTGTATTGACGTGACAGAGCGTTCGAAAGTGCGTTTGAAACTATTAAGGCGTTACTCCCACTTGTAGCGCAAAAAAAGGCCCTTTTCATGAATTTTTTTGAAGAAAACTACAAAACTTTTTTAATCGATCAATATACCATCTTAAAGAACACATCTTGAAGAACTTTCAGTAATTTTTTTATTGAAAAATATCACATTGTTTAGTGGCAAATGGCCGTCAATGAAATAATGTTTTTGTATACGCGGTTTGCGGTGACCAACATTGCGGCGAAGTGGATCATCTGAAAAAAAAATACGGATGGATTTAGTCAAATATAAGTATAAACTAGTATTTAATGGAAGGATTTTAAAAAATATTCATTTTTCACAAAATGGCGGACAGTCAAAGTTAATGGTTCGATTTTAACGAAAGAAAACGGCCGTTTTTTGGCTATAAAACGGCCATTTTTTTTCGAAAAAAAAAATCGAACGATTAAAGACTACATTTTTATGTATTAAATAAGCCTGCAAAATTTCAAGAAGATCGGTTCATTAGTGTTCGAGTAATCTTGGTCACCGACTTCAGAAATGCCATTTTGAGAAAAACGCGTTTAAAGTTTCTCTTTCAACGCTCTTTCAACGCGGATTCTTCTCTTTCAACGCTCATATCTCAGTCAATTTTGTTCGGATCGACTTGAAATTTTCAGGACATATTCTCAGATACTTATACTTCAAAAAAATGCAATAAAAAAATCGATTTTTTCAAAATCGCAAGTGGGGCTAACCCCTTAACGCGTTTTTCTCAAAACTGTGTTTTTAAAGTCGGTGAGCAAGATTTCTCGGACGGCTGAACCGATCAGTCTCAAATTTTAACACAATCTTTTCAAGTATACTTTTTAGTAGTTAATCGAACGTCTTTTCTCACCGATAAATATTTTCCATTTTATAAACAATTTAAGGCCTACATTTTTGTCAAAAATAGATTTTTTTTGAGACGCCACCATTTTGTCAAAAATTATTATTTTGCTTATTTCTTCTATCAATTACAAGATAATCCATTATATTAACGCAATATTTTTGGTTTCTTCATTTTAGATGATCCAGTCCAGAGATATCGTGCTCACCGAAAGACGCCTTCTTTTAGAGGTGCTGCCGGACATTCGCTATGGCAGCTTTCAAAATAATTATTTTTACAAATAAAAAATGTTAAAATACAGTTAAAAGTTACCATAATACGTGTACAAATTTTTACGTTAATAGATTCAAAGGTCTTCTCGAAAGAAATTCTTGAAAAATCGATCTTTTTGGGCCTCCTGACTGTATATATCCCCTTGAGGACCATCCTTGAAGCCACCAAATGTGTTAGTAGCCCAAGTAACATGGATAAAACGGGTTTAAAGCGTCCATTCCTCATATATTTTCCCTATTAGGTGCTACCTACAAATTGCGCAACCTAAACTCTTCCGATCTCTGAGCCCGCTGCTTATCGTGACTCTTATCTTGAATCAATAGCTTCCTCATTGACGTGAGGGAGGCAGACGAGGTATGTACACAGTGCATGTACCTATGTGACTATTTGGTAGGCAGGTCTCCGTTGTCGCTGTGGATGTAAATACAAATACTGGAGATAGTCTACGAGCGCGACGTCTACAAATACGCGATCAAAAGCGTGGGTGAGATTCTTTTCCGATCTTCGACTTCGATCTCGATGTCATAAGGATTTTTACAGTTTACATTTTTACTCTTTACGATACAAGAAAAGTCTGGATTGTTTTGAAAATAGTAAATCGTATTGTATATCAGTCTAAATATTCCCTCCAATTTATGGCCAAAGTTATCCAATTTCTGAAAAGTTCTTTCCATGACTTAATTCCACTTTCACTTTCACAAGTTCAATCCAGTTGGCAAACGGATTTGCAATCTTATCGCGGCTCCTTGTACACTTTCGAAAGCTCAATTTGGCAACCAAATTAAGCTTGTGATCAATTACGCCAAGCAAAAATCGCTCCACGGAACAGGAAACCTCAGAGGGAATGGCGTAATCGTAAGAAATAAATTTCAGCAACTATGTACGAGTATACTGATAAAAAATTCCATTTCTTTTGTCTCAAAACGATGTAGAGTTATATGTGTCCTTTTGGCATGCACGGAGGACCAAAATCCCCAAACAAGAAAACGTTTGCAAGGGTTTATCAAGACGTTAGATCTGAGTAGAAAACATTTTTTGACTGTTTTCTTTTATTGGCATAAGTTAGGTATAAACATCACAAGAGTGATGTGCAAAAATGAAATTGAATGCGATTTTTTAAATGTTTAGAGCTCCTTTACCGTAGAATTGGATAGATTCTCTACAGAAGTACACACGATTTTTCCAACTCATCAATAATTCCCGATTTTGTAGCGAAGAAAAACAAATGATTCAAAATGAAGCCATTGTGCGAAAAAACCATATTTATTAATAATCGTGTGTACTTCTCAAACAAAACTAACGTAAATTACTACAAAAAAAACGTTTCGTTCTAGGTGCTAATCTATAAAAGTTCTGCATCCTCCCGCAAAGCCCCGAAAAAAAACGGTCTTCGGGTGGCTAATACAGAGCCGGCATGAAGTATTTTTTTCCATAAACTGTTTTATTCCTATCCGTCAACACCTGGAGAATAACCCTCCAAACCACATTATTATTATCGTTTAAAATTTTTATTTGTTGATTACCGTTTAAAATTATATTATACTTTATCGTTTAAAATTATATATACTTTATTATCGTTTAAAAAAATATATATCCCAAAACCATCTAATTTTTCGATAAGTCACAAAAATGTAATGCCTTAACGGGTTATACGCAGTTAGAAATTTCAAAAAAACGATTTTTTAAATTGCATTTCCGGAATGTACAAATATGTGAGTACGTTCCCTGAAAATTTCAAATCGATCCAGCGAATATTCTCGGAAATGCACACATACTTGTAAGGACGCCCGGAGCGCGTCTCCGAGTGTCCGAGAAACTTCACACGCGTTTTTCTCAAAACGGTGTTTTCAAAGTCGTCGAGCACGATTTCTCAAAAACGGCTCAACCGATCGGTCTGCAATTTTAACACAACCTTGTCAGATATATTCTCCAGGTATTAATCGAAGGGATAAGATTTCCGATAATTATTTCCAATTTTTTTCAACGATTTCACGAAAAAAATTTAGTCGAAAAACGAAATTGTTTCTCTCCGGAGCCACCATTTTGTCAAAAACTAAAATTTCGACTATTCCTTCGATCAATACCTGGATTCATCTATCCCCTAAAAGAATCTTTTTGATTTTTTCATTTTAGATAATCCAACCCGGAGATACTTTGTTCACCGCCGGACACTTTTTTTCGGGGACCTCCAGGAGACTTCCTACAGGAGCAATGTTAATGAATATTTTTGAAAATAAAAAAGGCCAATCTAAAGCTAAAAGATGCCACTACACTGCCAAATACTTTTCGTTTTGCCCAAATGAAATCCTTTCCCAGAAAAAAATCGTGAAAAAACGACTTTTTTTGACCTTGCAACTGCGAATAACGCCTTAAGAAAATTTCACTCGTGCTAACTGTACGTGCAATTCATATTTGGAGTTAAATGCAATTACTTGAAGTTTCGTTATTGCATTACCCGATTCGTCAACTCGATCGTTGAAACAGATCGATCAACGTGCCGCGGATCGGTACGATTTAGTGAATTTGTTATTGAATCTCGCTCTCACGCTCAATAAACAGATAACATTTTTTTTTCGCGCAGCACCTTCATGGCTCCGTCGCCGAGTTCCCATTCGAGTTGGTCTGGCTTCATGTATATCACACACACACACACACATACGCACGCACACACGCACGCACGCACGCACGCACGCACTCAAGCACGCACGCACACACACACACACGCACGCACGCACGCACACACACGCACACACTTATAAACACACACCCACGCACACGCATATAAACATACACACACACACACACACAGACACACACACACACGCACACACACACGCGCATATAAACATACACACACACACACACACACGCACGCACGCATACACACACTAACACACTCTCGCACGCTCGCGCGCACTCACACACACACACACACACACGCACATACAAACACAAGCACACACACGTACATGTAAACACACACACACACACACGCGCGCGCGCGCGCGCACACGCACACACACGCACACACATATAAACACACACCCACGCACACGCATATAAACACACACACACACACACACACACACACACACACACACACACACACGCACGCACACACGCACGCACGCACGCACACACACGCACGCACGCACGCATATAAACATACACACACACACAGACACACACACACACATAAACACACACACACACAGACACACACACACACATAAACACACACACGCACGCACGCATACACACACATTAACACACTCTCGCACGCACACGCACACACACGCACACACATATAAACACACTCTCGCACGCACACGCACACACACGCACACACATATAAACACACACCCACGCACACGCATATAACACACACACACACACACACACACACACACACACACACACACACACACACACACACACACACACACACGCGCGCGCACGCATACACACACTAACACACTCTCGCACGCTCGCGCGCACTCACACGCTCGCGCGCACTCACACACACACACACACACACGCACACACGCACGCACATGCAAACACAAGCACACACACGTACATGTAAATACACACACGCACACACACGCACACACACACACCTAAGCACGCACATGCGACGCACCCGCGCACACGCATTTTGAGCTCGTATGCGGTGCCTATACGGCATACGATGGCGGAACAGGAGCAAAGTGAAACGGGCGAAGCAAGCTCGGCAATTACAAGGCGCAGATCGCGTTCCGGTTAGTGTCACGGTGACGCTTCGTATGTGCCCTCCAAACGTCCGCGCTGTGCGTTCGGCTTGCTCATTAACCCTTGCGTCGTGTGCGCGTTTCTGCGATGCATGGACTCAATTATTCCCCTCCCTCCCACACCCCGCTCTCGTTCTGGTTTTCGCGCTCTCTCCCTCGATCTCGGACCACTAAATCATTTTTACAAAACCACGAATTATACTCAACACATTTCGTACCCTTACCGTCGCACGGCTGCTCTCTTTTGGGCGCTCCTTCTTTTTTTCGTTAAATTTGGCCGTTACGAAAGCGTTTTTCGTCTCTTGATTCTTCACGATTGCAAGTGGCCAGACGACCTCGATGTGTACGGAGCCGGAGTTGATTAAGATTCATATACAGAGGGCTGCACCGTGTTGATTGCACATCCCCAAAAAGTGGCGAGCGTGAAGCCTAATAAAGGACGTTTCCTATGAAGGTTCATTGCTGCGAGGGCCACAATCAGTGGCGATGTCAACAATTTTATAATAATAATCATCATGTTTACGAGATCGCGCGATAATCTTTATTAATTCATACAGGGCCATACACTTTTTATTTATCCTCAAAATTGTGGGTTTTATAACGAATCTAACGGGAAAAAACATGGAGTTTATCTCACTCAAGGGAGGACACCTTCGGGGGCTGAAGAAGGTCATTTTCCGATTTTTGTTGTCTACTAGATTATTTATTAGGGATTTGGAAAAAAAGTATGTTATTAAGGAGACATTGAACTATTTTTAGGTAACTTTTTATGTAAAAAAATTTGAAATTAACTACGTTATTGAGGGATTTAATAGAGCATCGTATACAAATGGGGTCCAATGGCCGGATCGATAACTTGACAATAATTGGTCTAAAAAATTAAAGTAAAAAAGTTTTATAATCTGTGCAAATGTTGTTTTTCGAAAAAAATCAGAAAATGGCGCGTGTTTATAAAATAAATGTGATTTTGGTGAAATGTTTACTTATATCCGGGGGCTTGAAAAATGCCAAATTAAAAAAAAATCGGCTATGTACAACTATAGCTACTGCAATAACGGATTTTTTTTTAATGGAACATCTGACAATTATAGCTAGAGTTATGATTCCGGCCAGGCCGAGAACAGTCGTTTCGAGAAAAACGCAACTGAAAGTTATAGTATACGATTGTAATGATTGAAAGTGGCGGCAATCAATTTGAGCACCTTTCATATCAATAAGTATTTTCACCATTTTTAAAATCAATTCTAAACCAAAAACATTGAAATTTCTTTTTATTATCGATTTTTTAATACTAAATCTTGATCGTCCATCTTGAAATTCGGTATGTCAACTTATTTTTCGGTCCTTGATGAAGTTCTGAAAAATTGATAGTGGTCCCAGTTAAAAAAGAGGAGGTGTCCTTGAAATCCCCGGAGTGCCTCCACCAGGATGAACTCCTTCGAACTATTCAACTGTTGTAGGAAAAGTTTTCTCCTGAGTCAGATAGGCTAGAACATATTTCTGCTGGTAAATAGTTGTTGCCTCACACGGTAAATAGAAAATGTGTATGAACAGATCTCGATCGTTAAAAAAATGAACAGGCCCTTTGTGTTCAGCAGTCTCCTTCAAAGATTCCTCCATGTCTTTTTCTCTCTTCCCCTCACTCTCTCTCTCTTTCGTGAAGAGCAGGCTTGACCAGTGACGTGCCCACGAGGAGAATACGCGTAATAATGATCGATGATTCGGTTCGACAGATCGTGCACGAGGTGTGCCCTCGTGTTAACGGTGAAACGCTCTCGGGCTACTTCGTTTGTTGACAAACAAAAGGACCTCGGCGACGTTGCGTCGCGTATCAAGTCCCATTGTCCATAAGACCTTCTCGTTGTTCATCAGGTAGCGACGCTCAGCTTTATACATGGGGGATCGTTACCCACGAGGGAAGTTCGCCTTCCGGGCCACGACCGGATACGCTCGGCCAGTTGGTCTAATGGTCGACCGCGAATGAGTGCGCGGTGGTGAGTGAAGAAAAAAATTGTCCGAGAGCAAGCGGGTGGGGCGCGATGACAAAAAGAAAATCATTGCGGGCGCGCGCACGTCGACCTGCACTCGGGACGGTAATTGAAACGGATGAAAAAATCGTCGCGGATCGCAAGATTCTCGCACTGAGAAAAAAAAGCATTGATCCAATATCATTGGTGTTATTGAATGAAATTTCTTTGATTCAATTGTGAAAGTGTTGGTGTCAATAAATGGATTTATTAGTCCAAACAAAACGCTATTGACTTTAAGGCGTTACCCCCACTTGTAGCGCAAAAAAGGCCTTTTTCGTGAATTTTTTTAAAGAAAACTACAAAACTTTTTTAATCGATCTATATACCATCTTAAAGAACACATCTTGAAGAACTTTTAGTAATTTTTTTATTGAAAAATATTACATTGTTTAGTGGCAAATGGCCGTCAATGAAATAATGTTTTTATATACACGGTTTGCGGTGACCAACATTGCGGCGAAGTGGATCATCTGAAAAAAAAATGCGGATGGATTTAGTCAAATATAAGTATAAACTAGTCTTTTATCGAAGGATTTTAAAAAATATTCATTTTTCACAAAATGGCGGACTGTCAAAGTTAATGGTTCGATTTTAACGAAAAAAACGGCCGTTTTTTGGCTATAAAACGGCCATTTTTTCGCAAAAAAAATCGAACGATTAAAGACTACATTTTTATGTATTAAATAAGCCTGCAAAATTTCAAGAAGATCGGTTCATTAGTGTTCGAGTAATCTTGGTCACCGACTTCAGAAATGCCATTTTGAGAAAAACGCGTTTAAAGTTTCTCTTTCAACGCTCTTTCAACGCGGTTTCTTCTCTTTCAACGCTCATATCTCAGTCAATTTTGTTCGGATCGACTTGAAATTTTCAGGACATATTCTGAGATACTTATACTTCAAAAAAATGCAATAAAAAAAATCGATTTTTTCAAAATCGCAAGTGGCGGTAACCCCTTAATAACATGATAAACTTGAAAGTTTTTTTTTCATTCGAAAGATGTATTGTTAGTCGAGAACGATATATTATTGAAACTATCTAAAAAATTATCGCGATCAAATTATATAGTTTTGAATGCATTTTCTGCAACGAACAGAAAAAACGTTTCAATTTATAACATGAATATTGTTGTTTCGAGTACACAAAAAAATGGAATTTCGCTGGTTTGATTCGGATAAAATTTCTATTGAGTAAATATGTTATTTTATTTTTTTCACCATATCCGCTATTGATTTTCAAGCACATTATTCGTTGAAACATTAATATCTTATTTTGATTGAAAAATATTAAGCAAATGTCTGAATTGGTTAAAAAATTATGCGAAAATAAAATTTGTTTCTTGCGCATTTGGTTGAAAAAATTCAACTAAATTATGGCCGAGCGCCACCGAAGTTATAGGTGTGAGGAAACCCGTGGTTCTCGGAGTTACCGCTAGAAGCCGCACGCGCGCTCGTTTCTCGTAAGCGTAGCGCGAACCGAAAATCTACGCCGGAGAAACTCTAAAGAGTTTCGCTTCTTGGCCTGTGGCTAAGATCAAAGTGTAGTATCTGGTCTTATCAGTTGAATATCTGATATTCTCTCCATGGATATTCCATTGGATATCTGGTATTTTATCCATTATTATTGTGGATGATCATTCTAATGCTCACTTTTTATCTAAGATTTAAAACAAATTGAAAAACTTGCGTCTCATGGCATATTCTTTTCGATGTAGTAAAGAAATAACTCATTCTATTGATTATATTTTTCTGCGAAATAAAAAATGTTGTAGCAACCGCTTAATTATTTCATCCATACATCTACGGATTGTATATAGAATAATTTCAATAGAATATAATTTAATTTGAAGGATAACGTAGATATTCAGAGATCAGAAGAGATTTTCAAATAAAACAATATGTTATTTGAATCAATCACATTTTCCAATATTTTATGGTATTGTAACAATCTCATATATCGGTGGCATTCCGCGATCAGACATTTATTTGAATCAACCAATATATTTTTTTTATTCAATTCGTTTTTTTTGTCACTCGGAGAGACAAAAAATCCATAACATTTCTTACTGACGCAAAAATTAGCCGTGAGAAGGAAAAAAAAGAACGTGCGATAGAAGCGCTTTTTTGCACGTTGGTTATACAGAAAGTTGCGAGCGTTGCGAATTTTTTGCGAGCTTGAATACAGACGAATCCTACTAGGATATCAATATACATATATATACATGAAATTTCTCGCGTCCTTGGCGCCTCGACGTTTCGGAGCTCACGCGTGGCATAGAGGATTCACACCGCTCGACTCCGCTGATAGATATACCGACGCGGAAACGGTCCGCGACGACGCACTTCCGTCCGTCAAAACGAAGGTTCTGTAAAATCGCGTGCGCGCGCGACTCGAACGATTTTTCGCACACGTATACTATACGTGCATACATATATATACATGGGGCATTCCACGCCAAATCGACGACTTTTAGACCCGACTCCTTTTAATTTGGGTTAAATTTGAATATGTCATTGCTTCCTTCTGAAAAATTTTGGGTAATTAAAGAAAAATTACATAATCTACGGATATATGTAGTGAATTTAGGAAAAAATCAACGTTTTTTTTAATGCTCATAACTTTCTGAAAAATGGACCAAATAAGATGTGTTTTTTTGAAAATATTTTGAGCTGTACTGCACTTTATAAAATAAATATGTTTAAAATATTCAAAGTCATCTCCGATATAATTTTTTAGTTTTTTGGAAAGTACACGAGTTTTTCAAAGGTCAAAATTTTTTATTATCGTTTTTTTTTTCGTAAAAGCAATATGATAAATGTAGCATTTTTTGTCGCAAGACTTATCGTGGTTAGTTTTTTTGTTCTATGTTTCTTTCAAAATTTAAAAAATGTTCTTGATTTTTTACAAATTTAGCTTATTTCTATCATAAAATAATTTTTAACAGCCAATTATTCAACATTCAACTAACAATATTTTGTATATAATCTTAACATATTTAATACGTTTTTTAATAACTTTTGATCATTATTAATAATTTTTGGCGGCAAATTAAAATACTACGTGCAAATTTTTTTAGCAAAACAGGAATCTAAATGCAATAATACACTGCATTTCTTTAACCATAGAATTTATCAATTGACAATATTGGATCATAGGAAACAGCAAAATTTTGAATAAATCGAGAATTCTATTCCATTCTAAATTTTCAAATTTAGAATAGAAATAGAAAGAAAAATCTTACCCCGATGGGTCTTGCAGCGGAAAATGCTAAGATTTCCATATCTTTTTACGAAAAAAAATCACAAATAGAAAATGTCGAACTTTGAAAAACACCCATTTTTCCCAAACAAAACTTAAAAATTATATCGAAGATGACTCTGAACGTTTTTTTGATCAAGTACATTTTAAACAAATAAAAATGGAAAGAAATAATATTATTTGGTCAATTTTTCAGTCAGTTATGAGCATTAAAAAAACGACGATTTTGAAAAAAAAATCACTAAATATTTCCGGGTAAATATTTACAAGTGGGGTTCCAGCTAGAAAAGGGGTATAGAAATTTTGTACCGAGTCGATGTATTTCAGGGCACTTTTTTTATACTATTTAAGTCAGGGGAAGACAAATTCAACCCTTATTTCAACCGCCCAACGCTTTCTTTTACCTTTTCAAAGGTATGGAGGAAACGGGTTTGGTGACATGAAATGGGTCAAATGGCATGGATTTGACCTATACAAACCCAAACAAATTAGAGTAAGCATACAAAAAACGTATTTCAAAAATCGAATATTGTCCGGAATTTTTTTTTTCTCAAAACAATAGCCCTCCCCCACCATAAAAAAAACATATTTTCATATTGCAGAATAGCCCCAAACACGTGAAAAAAATTTTGGAGCCGATTAGGGGACTGGAGCCCTACTTGGAAATATTTACCTATTTCCGATTATGTCAGAAAAACTGAAAAAAATCACACAAGCGTTTTTAGAAGGGAACATTAACATATTTGGAATTTAGCTAAATTAAAAGGGGTCGGGCCTAAAAGTGGTCGACTTGGCGTGGAATGCCACACACACACACGCACGCATTTATATATATATATATATATATATATATATATATATATATATATATATATATATATTACTACACATCACGTTCTTTGTACGCTCGCGCATTTACGGGAATCTTTCGCTGCTATGCACTCACGTCGTGCACGGTATATACGTGTTTATCACACACGTAAATATATACCTACACATATATATGCAAATATACGATAGAGGCGAGAGATGGTCGCGATGACTGCGCCATGGACTGTTCCGGCTAGTGGTGCGCAGTTCCTTTTCGGTCCCGTCTAATTTCGTTTCAACTTCTGACCAATTTTTCACTATCTCTCTCTTTCTTTGTCTCTCTTTCCTTCTCTTTCAGTAGTATCACATTTGCGTGATTACTTTGTCAAGCTTTGCAACCGGGTGAACGATACGATAAATATAAATGTATGTATTGTGTACGTGTATATATATATAAATGTAGATGCGAAAAGGACATTTTTAGTACACCATAATCACTTTTTTCCATATATATTTATATATAGAGTGTGTATATATATATATATATATATATATATATACTTAGGTGGGACCAGATATAACCACGGTGGTTGTTGCGCCCCGTGAGCGGCAGTGCTGCACGTGTACGCTAAAGTACGATATATTCACCCATGCATATATATATATATATATATATATATATATATATATATATATATATATACGTATTGCAGGTATGTACGTATAGTAACAGGGCACGAAGCGTGCCACGTTCCGGCGGGCGTGCTTCCTCCGGGTGTCCGCTCCACTGGGCCAAACCAAGCGACCAGCCCCGAGACCATCTCCGAGCGGCGGCGCGTCCACGCCGATCCCGTGCAGAGACCGAGACTCTCCTCGGGAGCATTGAGATTGCGCGCTCGCCGCATCGACTCGCTTCAGTCGCAATAACCGTGTTCACCCATGGAAAACAAAAAGTGGGGCAAGTTGTAATAACGATTCGGACTTACTTTTGGCGATGGGGTACCCCGAACGAAAAAAAAACGTGTCTCCCTTTGCGGCTGAAAGTGCGAGAGCAACGTCTGCGTTGTGTTTGACGCAAATGCGCGTGGTGAAGGCCTTAGGCCACTCTACAGGCCAAGGACAGATTTTGGGATTTTTTTTCAGCGACACCATAAAATAAATGGTAATTACAAAATAGGGGTTTTATTATATACGTAATTGACGATACGAAATTATTTTTTCACAGCGATGGGAAAAAATCGCTCATGTTGAGCCGCTAACATCTCCCGCCGATTTCAAGGACAAAGTCTCCCTTAATGGTGCATTCAATGCACATCAATGGTGCAAAATGTGCATTTTGAGACACCCTTTGTAAAAGTTCGCGTGAAAAGAACTTTCGTCAAAAACCAAAAGAGCAGCTTATAAAGCCCTCTCAATGAAACAAATGCGCGTCGTATCAAATAGAGGAGGCGAACGATTGTATATTGCGACTTCTTCGCACGAGGCACAACTGTAGCACGATGTCAAAGGACGAACCAATTGCAATCGAATAACCCATTTCCAACAATTATTCGGGGTCGGTGGCACGAGAAGTAAGTGCGTCTTCGTTGCTTGGGTATGCACATTATAATAAACTTTTGTCGTTCGCACAGGCCTCAATAATTCGTGGCAGAAAAAAAGCAATGGTATTCGCTGGCAAACGCGTCTCTCGGAGAAATTTCTATGCGGCGTAAAGAATCCTCGCGAATGGAGCACACGCGCTGCGTCTTTTCTCCCGCGGTCGATGTCACCGCGACAACAATTGTGCAGCGGAGAAGATGCATATCAATGTCTGCCGATATTGTGTCTGCAGATATATACGGGGAAAGGGGCATTTTGAACCCCTCAACTGCGTCATTTTGGTTATCAGCAGTTTTGGCGTTTTTTGAGGACAGTCGTCGCAACTAACACGAATCATTATAGGTACAATAAGCATTATAGGTTTAAAAAAATGCCCTTCATTTAAATACGCTCAAATTTATCTAAAAGTGATTTTGTAGACAATTGGTCGTACATAATGTTGGGTATGAGGACAATTAAGGGAGGTATCAATATTGTTGTCTACTTTGTTGCTAAAAATATTAACTATAATATGTTATTATTTGGTATGTTTACTAAGCTGTCTTTATTGAACATGATAATATTTTTTTAAGTTTGACAAAACATGGTACTGGGAGGGGGGGAGCCACATGATTTTCCAAGTTTGCGGAAGTGCTCCTACCCGCCCTAGATAAGCAATGGGGTAATTATGCAGTATGACGACTTTTCCGAAAAACGACGGAGTTTTTTTTTTGTTGCCATGAACTGCTTTAATCGGTCACGACTAATGATATTTCGTCGGGGGAGGCTGACATTTCCCATTAATTCCATAAGTTATGGGGTTTTGAAGTTTGCGGAAACGAGGGACAATATAGCGCAATTACGGACATTTCAACGCCTATATTGAGAGTGTGAGGGATTTCTAAACAACCTTCCTTAATACAATGCTGAAAAGAAATTGGAGCGGTCGCTTCCCCTCCTTCCTGGCCCCGTTGAAAGTTTGTCAAAATACACAATTTCAAAGCCGAGACTGAAAATCCGTGAAAATTGTGTGTAGTTTTTTGTGTATGTGTCGATCACTATCGATGCACACACAAACCCAAACGAACCTAACAAACCTAAAGCCAATCACACACACACACACACACACACACACACACACACACACACACACACACACACACACACACACACACACACACACACACACACACACACACACACACACACACACACACACACACACACACACACACACACACACACACACACACACACACACACACACACACACACAAACTCACTCACACACACACACACAGGCGCGCGCGCGCACACACACCCAATTTTCACCGATTTTCAGTCTCGTCTCTGAAATCGCGTATTTTGACAAACTTTCAACAGAGGCAGGGGGGAGGGGGGAGTGACCGCTCCAATATCGCTTCGGCATTGTATTGAGGAAGGTTTTTTTTAACAAAACCCCCTACCCCCACTCCCAATACCCAGGTAGGAATTGACGATGAAAAAAGGGCTCGCCAAGCTCTGAAACAAGGCTCACATTTTTTAATTCAGGCTGAGCACCAGCCTGATTTCAGGCCTAGCTGAACCCCTGAATGATGACGCGGTTTCAGGCTGTTGCACACAGGCTGGACCAAAGGCTGGTAGAAAAGCCTGTACTAAGCCTGAAACGACGAAACAAGGTTCAAAACGAGCCTTAATGAAGCCTTCACGAGCATTTATGACCAAGCTTATCCCAAACTCTTCTCGAGGCTATATGAGGCCTGTTTTTAGTTTTCTATATTCTACATTGGGGTAAATTTAATAAATTTGTAAAGAATTCATTTTATTTATTATATATATTTAATATTCATTATATTATTTGTTATAAAATATATATAAAATATTTAAAACACAATACTTTATTTTATTTATTGTTAATGGGACACGTAATACACAGAGTGTACGCAAACCCCAGAGAGTGAGTATATACGAAATGTGTATGTGACGAGAAAAAAACTTTTTTGTGTACCTCATAAATATCGATAAGAGAATATGTTTAAATGTTCTGAGCTGCCTCCTTCGCTTTCGTTTTTCGTGCCTTCGCACTCGACAAATTTATTGCTAATTTTTTTTTTTCATACAAGTACAGAAAAAATATTATTTAAAATTTATTTTATTTTATCACAACCTGAAACAAGCCTGCATTCAGCCTTGATTTTTTAGCCTTAAAATTCACTGGCTGAATAGAGCTTGAAATAACCCTGCGTTTAGGCTAAGCAGCCAGTCTTGGTTCCAGGCTGCTCCAAACGATGCAATGAAACCTGGCCCAGGTCTGTCTCACTCAGGCTCGGTGAAACAAGGCTCGCACAAGTTTGTTTCCATCGTCAGCCTTTTGATTTCCTACCTGGGTATAGGCGTTGAAATATCCGTAATTGCGCCATTTTTTTCCTCGTTTTCGCAAACTTCAAAACCCCATAACGTACGGAAATAATGGGAAATGTCAGCCTCCCCCGACGGAATATCACTTACTATAATGGAATAAACAGCATCATGGCGAAAAAAAATGTTTCCGTCGTTTTTCGGAAAAGTGATCAAACTGCATAATTACCAGCAATCCTTATGAAATTTGGCAGGCACGTGTACAACAAACGTCTTCATTAGTTGAACTAGAATTATCCAAAAATATTCAAATGTTTGTATTTTTTTAACAAAAAACTGCAAACTTTTTGTTAAAAAACTAAACTTCTCCTTCGATCGCTCACTATTTGTTTATTTTTACATTTTTCTTCTTGATTCTAGTTCGACTTATACACAATATTTTACAAAGTAAAAATATGATTGATTGTTTTGTTTCAGATCATCCTTTCGGGACTTGGGACTTCCGCAAGCGAAGACCATCATCACAAACCTAAGAAATATTATCATGTTCAATAAAGACCGTTTAGTAAACATACCGGATCTCAACATTCCATATTTAATATTTGGCGCGTAAAAAATTTGTTGACAAATCGAATAATTTTTGGCCCAAGGAAGTAGAAATCTTCCTCAACTATGAGGACGGTTCTCGGACTCGAAAGTCTGTTAAGGGGTTAGGCCCAGTAACGGGTATAAAATCATGTGCGAATTTTACCATTTTTTTCGTATGAAAAAGGGATGCACTCGTTAAATTAATTACACATCTATTTAGTCTGAATATCAAGCTGTTAGAAAATACATCTTTTGTTCGATGTACAAAATGGCCGACTACTAATATTTTCTTTTGTTATCTTTTTTTAGGCCCGCCGCGGCGTGACATTTAGCATTGACAATTTTCTACCTAGAACAAAAAACGAAATTTCTCGTCAATCTATGTTAGAATACCTAGAGACGTACGTAGGGAATTCAAAAAATATTGTTTTATTCAAAAGTTGTGGGCATTTGAACTGAAAAAATGAATTTTCAGTGAAAAATTTCGATATAACTGCTCATATACTGCTCATAAAATAAAAAGTTTTCGATTAATCCGAAATTCCGTACGGACTTCTCTGCGAAATGCAAAAAAAAAATTGTTAAATTCGCACATGATGTTATACGCGTTACTGTGGCCTAACCCCTTAAGGCGGTCCTCTAGTTTCTCGGGTCGAAATAATCAATTTTTTTTTTCATCAATCACATCTACGACATGTGTAGAAAATGTGTGCCAAAGGATTTTTCGATATTCGAAGTGGTTCACAAGTTACGGCCCTGGAACGGAGCAGGTATACGGAGCAGGTATACTTTCAAACGCGTTTTTCTCGAATCACCATTTTTCGAAACGGTGACCACGATATTTCAGAAACTACTGCACCGATCTTGTTAAAATTTATACAGCATCTTTAATATGTTATGAGCCAGCGATTGAACTAGGATTATCATGATTGCTTCGATAGTTTTTTTTGTACGAGCGAAAAACTTAAGAAAAAATGAGTAAAAAATAGAATGTAATTTTCAAAAGTGTATAAAAAAGTCAATTTTTGTAATTTAGAATTCACTCTAGTTCAATCGCTAGTCTTAAATATGAAGATTAAAATGCCGTTTGGTTTTTTGATTTCAGATAAGCAGAACAGCCGCAATCTTGGTCACCGTCAAGCACCTCTTTTACTTGATGTCTTCCTGTCGGCCACTATAACTTTTATTCTATTATATATTTTGACTTCAAAAAATTTGTAAAGCTTATTTAAATGTTAATAAAGATTATGCAAAAACAATGAGATTGATTATTTCGATGCTTTGCCCGTAAAAAATTATTGAAAAAGCCGTGAAAAAACAGCCGAGAAACTAGAGGACCGCCTTAAATCGGCTCTCCCCGTGCGAGCACATAGACACGTGTGTATCGGACAAAGGTAGTTGGCGTGATCACAGTGATTGTCCGTAATACGTAAACGCGATGTAGTTTGGGTGGAAGAGAGAACGAGTCGTATCGCTTAAGGCGTCGTTTCGGATTGCCAATCACTGTAGGGGCTTCGTTATTATTCCGATGCACGCGTACGGACAAATATAGTAAGTACGAGAACGAGGATCGTTCCTTGGGTCACACACTGACCCCGGGGAGCGCGGATAGCTTCGACGCCCCCTGCACGCAACCGATAACAGAACGCAGACCTCGAAGGCCCCCGTTTAAACGCTTGTTTCATTTTTTTTTATCTCGTTTTCTTTTCCTTCCTTTTTTCCCTCTTTCTTTTTGGTGGCTCAAAGAAACGAGCGAGAAGCGCGCCTCGACGAGGGAGTGAGGTCGAGAGGTCTCGGGAGATATCACGACCGCGCGAAGCACCCACGCAAGTAGCGTTCCTTTTTTTTCCTTCAAAGTATTTCCATTGCTGTGGCATGCTCGAACTCTCGCTATCGTTTCTTATTTGTTCCCTTTCACACGGAATCGTTTTTTTTCTCTCTCGTGACTCGCGTTGCGCGTGTACGGGGAAAGCTCAATGTCAGAAGGCCTCCCTTTTTCACTTGTCATTCATTGAGGGGGGAGGCACATTTGGGCGAGGAAAAAATTGCTGATTTTCAAGATTTTTTTTTAGGAAGGATTTTTTCACCATTTTTGAGACTTGGGGTATGTTTTATTATTACTTCTGGCGGTTACGTGGTATTTTTTTCATTAGTCTTTATAAATGGCGGGTGTGGGGCATGATTTTTCGAAGATTTTTCTTTCATTAAGGGGTCATCCCAGTTTGTCGATTTCGAAAAATCGATTTTTTATGGATTTCGAAAAGAGACCACTTCAAAAATATTGTGGAGACATTTCATAGAGATCGGAGCGGTCTAAGTATTATTTTTCTCGAGCGCGAACTTTGAACGCGTTTTTCTCAAACCCACTTTTTTCTTGCTTCGTTGATGTTTTCTCCGGAACTACTGAACCGAGCCTTACGAAATTTTAACTACGTATTCGTCACATGTATGGCTACTGCTGGAACTAGAATCATTTGAATTTTTTTATTTTAAGTACTTTTTAAATCGAAATATTACTCAAGAAAGTCTTACTTTTGGAGACTTTTTTTTTCAACAGCCGCCATTTTGTTATTTTCGCATGAAAATTAATAATTCTGGTTATGACAGTAGCCACAACCGTGATGAACTCAAATCTTTTTGGTTTTTGTGTTTCAAATAAATCTACTCAGAAATAACATCAACGAAGCTGACATCGCTTTTTTCGAGGGGCTATGCGGATGCTGCTACCGGGGATAGGTAAATAAAGTAAAATGAATGAAAACATTTTTCATACGTTTCAAGAATTATTTCATCAAGCCCAAAGAAATTTACATCAATATATTTTATAGAAACCACACAAAAAACTCCCAAAATACCTAATTTTTGCAATATAACTATATTTTGCCAAAAAAAATACCCTTTCTTTTCTTTCAAAAACCTTTGAGATCACGTTTTAGACAATAAGGTTAGAAAAACTTGTGCAAAATTTCATCAGAATAGGTCGATTAGTTTTTTAGCGGCTTGCGGCGGATGCTGTCGGCCGGCGTGACGAAATAAAACCAACGAAGATTTTTCTTTTATTAAGGGCATGTACAAGGTCAACATAACCTCACAAATTTTCCAACCCAATTTTCTCATAGATAGTTAATTTTTTAGGAAAAACAAAGCATTAGGCTCTGGAGAATTTCCTGACGCAAAGCTTGATGATTTCCTTTTGCCCTAAATATTATTCATCTCTGAGGAATCTCTGTTCGAACATTTCAGCTATCTCTCTCACACTCATATGTCACGTGGTACATCTTCTACTTCGCCTTAACACTCATACGCAAAATAGAAACCGAGAAAAAGTGAGAAATGTTGAAAATCTATGAAATGGTACGCTTGGAAACAAAAAGTTTGAATTTTAAAAAAATGGCTACATTTTGCTACAAAAAATACGTTTTTTTGTCTTCAAAAAACATTTAGGGCCATGGTTGACACAAGGTTAGAAAGATTTATGTTTTTATTAAAATAATATATTAAGATCTTAAGGCGTTACCCCCACTTGTAGCGCAAAAAAGGCCTTTTTCATGAATTTTTTTAAAGAAAACTACAAAACTTTTTTAATCGATCAATATACCATCTTAAAGAACACATCTTGAAGAACTTTCAGTAATTTTTTTATTTAAAAATATTACATTGTTTAGTGGCAAATGGCCGTCAATGAAATAATGTTTTTATATACACGGTTTGCGGTGACCAACATTGCGGCGAAGTGGATCATCTGAAGAAAAAAATGCGGATGGATTTTGTCAAATATAAGTATAAACTAGTCTTTAATCGAAGGATTTTAAAAAATATTCATTTTTCACAAAATGGCGGACAGTCAAAGTTAATGATTCGATTTTAACGAAAAAAACGGCCGTTTTTTGGCTATAAAACGGCCATTTTTTTCGAAAAAAAAATCGTACGATTAAAGACTACATTTTTATGTATTAAATAAGCCTGCAAAATTTCAAGAAGATCGGTTCATTAGTGTTCGAGTAATCTTGGTCACCGACTTCAGAAATGCCATTTTGAGAAAAACGCGTTTAAAGTTTCTCTTTCAACGCTCTTTCAACGCGGATTCTTCTCTTTCAACGCTCATATCTCAGTCAATATTGTTCGGATCGACTTGAAATTTTCAAGACATATTCTCAGATACTTATACTTCCAAAAAATGCAATAAAAAAAAATCGATTTTTTCAAAATCGCAAGTGGGGGTAACCCCTTAATATCTTATATTAAGATTTAAATTTTATCAGTATCGGTCGATTAGATTTTCAGCTAACGTCACGCCAGTTTTGAAAACGCAGTTTAGAAGACTGAGCCATACCTCCGCCATTTTTGAAGATTAATAAAAAAAATTAAAAATTCCATGTGACAGCCAAAAGTAGTAATAAAATATGCCCAAAGTCTAAAAAATGGTTTACAAATCTTGCCTTTTGAAAAAATTCATGAAAATCAGCAAATTCTTCCACGCCTAATATTGGCCCGTTAATATTGCCGCGTGTGCGTGTATACGTGGAGCCCGTCGTAAGAAGAACGATCGAAGGTTTTCCAGTTCATAAATTTCGATAAAAGTCTTACGGGGATTATTGCTCGCGGATAAATATCGGAGAGTCCGGGGAAAATGTCCGATGTCGTTCGATCTCTCGGGGTGTCGCTGAACAGCCTCGAAACGATCGCCGCGTCTCTTCGGCTTGCACACACATACACTCGTAATCTAATCGGTTTCTTCGATATGTCCCTCGTACATACGCTACTATATACGGATATCTTTTCGAGTATGTTCTTCACGAAGATAACCCCCGGAGATCTTTGCCGGCATAAATCTTGACTCGTGTCGCTCGCGTTTATCTATCGCATCAATAAATCCACTGGGAAGGTCCGGTCGCGACCGTAAAATCGAACGAAATGATCAGCTCGAACGTTCGGAGTATCGTACTCATTGGTCCACCACGGGCCGCCACTTGTAAATGCCGCAACTTTGGACACGAGATCGGAAATTCATTTTTTCCATTTGTGGTATTAGACATTTTTCCTATGGGGAGAAATAACTATTTTCATTTTTAACATTAAGGGACACAGCGACGTCCCGAAAATCGTTGGACGTTTTGGACATTAGCTGCAAAGGGGAGGGACCTGAGTAAGCAGTGAGAAAAACAGGTAAACTTCGCGAATTTTTATCTCAAAAAATAATGTTTCGATTCGATGCGGGTTTTTTTTATTGGAAAATATCTACGTTGAGGTATGTTTAGGAATTAAAAAAAAAAAATTCGTTGAACGGAAGCGATTCAAACGCGATTATCTCGAATCTTAGTTTTCAAAGTCGGTGCCAGATGCATCTCGAAAACGGCTTGTCCGATTTTGTCCAAATTTGGATACAATATTCTTCGATAGTTTTTCTCGTTCGCCACGTAGGATTTTTTTGAAATTTTCATTTTTGACGGAATTGCGACCGTTTCAATTTAACATTCGTTTTTCGTTCGCAATTTCCGACGATTTTGGATTGCATATACATTACATAAAAAAGCAATGGTTCAGTGAAATGAAAAACCCCTACGTGGCGAACGAGAAAAACTATCGAAGAATATTGTATGCAAATTTGGACTAAATCGGACAAGCCATTTTCGAGATACATCTGGCACCGACTTTGAAAACTATGTTTCGAGATAATCGCGTTCAAATCGCTTCCAGACAACGAATTTATTTTGAAAAATTCCTAACCATACCTCAATGTATATATTTTCCAATAAATAAAACCGGATCCAATCGTAACATTAGGTTTTGAGATGAAAATTCCCGAAGTTTACCTTTTTTTCTCGCCGTTTACTCAGGTACCTCCCCTTAAGGCGGGATAAACATTTAGACGGGAAAAAAATAATATTAAGGGATTTTTTAAACTAAGAAATAATTATTCTACAATCATCAACATTTAGGTATACTTTAATAGTATATTTAAGTATGCGAAACGATTTTTTTAAATTAATTCATCATGGAAATAGCGGAGCTGTGGCAGAGTGTTACAGCAAGGTCGCCGCGGGAGTTGCGAATCGGCGTGCGCAGTCTAGCTTCCCGTAGACTTTGATTTGCAAAAAAGTTCAAACATTTTTTCAGTCAGAACATGTATAGTTTCTATGTGACGGGAATTAAAATGAAGAAAATAAAAATTTGAGAATACGACACGCATTTACAAAAAAAACAACATTTCACGCAACATTTCTGTAAAATGGGATTAAGAAGGTAATTTTTGCTAATTTTTCAAAAACATTTTTCGTTAAGTAGAAGATACTAATATTATTATTATTTCTACCAAGTTTCAACTCAATCGGGTAATAATTTTTGAGTAATCCTGCACGCAAATTTCGGTAATGCAGTTTTGAGAAAAACGCGTTTGACGTTCACGCCCGCTCTGAATTCGCGCAGTGAAGCACAGCGTTGACGAGCTGTAACGTGTGAAGTTTTTCGAATTTCGCTTTGAACCTTCGGGACAATATTCTACGTATATAGTTCTATCGTTTAAAGAAAAAAAAAAAGATATCGATTTTTTGATCGTTGTAAATGTATATCGCGCCTTAATAAAACGACATTTGCGATTCATTTAATTTTTTGTATTTTCCTTGTAAACATCTTCATACAGATATCTGTAAAATTTGCCGAAAAAATATAAACAATATTTAACAATGACATGGGGCCGGGTTGATATTCCGAACTTAGAATGCTCCGGCGGTTTAAAATTCCTAATTTTGATGTTCCGAAATTACAAGTTTCGTCAACCTCATGCCAGCGAAAGTCTACACAGTTGACTCTCAATGATGTAGAACGTATAAAATTTTCTAGACAAATTTCAAAATTTACGTAAAGTAACTTCTTAATCAAAAACGATTCTTGAAATAATTCGTCGATTTATTGAAAGTTTTGAAACTTTTAAAATTTCCATAGCCGAATTATTTTGACGGTGTTCAGATGTCCGAAGTTTTGGTCTTTCGTGTTAAATTCTTTCAGAGTTTTGATCTTTCGGGGTAGTACTCTTTCGGAGTTTTGAGCGTTCTGATCATTCAAAGTTCAGAATTTCAACCCGGCACGGGTTTTCGTCTCTTTTACTGGAACAGAATGTGAAGAAAATCAACATTTCGTTACAACGAAACTCATTCACTGACACTGAATTAAATTGTACAACAAAAATTGTCCAATGTCTATTCGCACGAATTAGAATTCCTGGTCGATTTTCGTTAAATTATCTATACAAAAAGCAGCATGAAATTAAAGTTGCTAATCAATTCTCATCATAACTTCCAAAGAGTACCGTAAAACGGGGCTACTTTGACATTCAGGGTAACTTTGACAGTTTTTGGGGCTACTTTCAACTTTCAACTGTTTTATGTAGAAAAAAATTGTTTGTCAAAAGTATACAAAATGACGGCGCATGAGTCCCTATAGCACTACTGTTTTTTAGCCAACCCTCTCCGCGGCACGCACTAGAACTGTCGTAAATTTAGTCCCGGAACTAAGAGTGAAATATTTTCGTCAATTACATCATTTTTACCAGTCAAGTACGGGGGGAATTTAAAAATAATTAAAAGAAAAATAGAGACGATTTTTTTTAAAGTTCGCTTTTTCGACCATAATTTTCATCTCAAAAGTTCCATTTTTTACAACTTTCGACTCATCGAAAAGAGGGGTCGTATTTGACTGCTAAAGCAATCTAAGAAGCTACAGTTAAAATTTCAAGTCGATTGGATGAAAATTATTCGAGTTCAGCTGCCTTAATAACGATGACAATTTGGTTATAAGAAATCGTTGTTTTTCATTAAATTCCATGTATAATGCATAAAATATTACATTTTTTATGAAAATGATTCTAATGTAACTCTTAATCTTTGACATAAGTTGTATTTCAATGCCCTGTCAAAGAAGCCTACTTTGACACTTTAAGGGGTTACCCCCACTTGCGATTTTGAAAAAATCGATTTTTTTTATTGCATTTTTTTGAAGTATAAGTATCTGAGAATATGTCCTGAAAATTTCAAGTCGATCCGAACAAAATTGACAGAGATATGAGCGTTGAAAGAGCGTTGAAAGAGAAACTTTAAACGCGTTTTTCTCAAAATGGCATTTCTGAAGTCGGTGACCAAGATTACTCGAACACTAATGAACCGATCTTCTTGAAATTTTGCAGGCTTATTTAATACATGAAAATGTAGTCTTTAATCGTTCGATTTTTTTTTTCGAAAAAAATGGCCGTTTTATAGCCAAAAAACGGCCGTTTTTTTTTCGTTAAAATCGAACCATTAACTTTGACTGTCCGCCATTTTGTGAAAAATGAATATTTTTTAAAATCCTTCGATTAAAGACTAGTTCATACCTATATTTGACTAAATCCATCCACATTTTTTTCTTCAGATGATCCACTTCGCCGCAATGTTGGTCACCGCAATCCGTGTATATAAAAACATTATTTCATTGACGGCCATTTGCCACTAAACAATGTAATATTTTTCAATAAAAAAATTACTGAAAGTTCTTCAAGATGTGTTCTTTGAGATAGTATATTGATCGATTAAAAAAGTTTTGTAGTTTTTTTTTAATTAATGAAAAAGGCCTTTTTTGCGCTACAAGTGGGGGTAACGCCTTAAGAAATGTATATATCAAATTATGAGGGGTCGGTGGAGCTCGACTTTCTTATGCATTTGATAGCCAAAGGGCACACTGTTCTATTGGAGCAAGGAAAGTTGGTATCTAGGATATTGAAAAAAGTTACCTACAAAAAACTTCCAAAACCCGTTCAAAGTAACCCCGTTTTACGGTACCTTCCCGTGCTCTTTAAAAAAAACTGTTCATCGATATCTGAGCACTCAACTATTGATGCAATCTCGTACCATTTAAAAATCCCACAGTTTTATCAAGCCCGAGTAATTTCCTCCTCCATGTTCGTTTCTCTCTCCCTCATTTTCGACCTTTCAATTGAGCATATAAATGTCGGCAACTAAGAAACGTTTTCTCGCGATACGAGCGTTCGAATTGAGCGGATAAAAGAAATTCGGGGCGTCGCAGGTGTTTCGGTTTCGTCGGGAGGGCGTGCTCTCAATCGTCCGGAATTATCGGCGCCCCACACGTCGCTTAGTAAGCGATTTATCTTCAGGACACGTAAACACTTATTGAGCTTGCACGCTCGATCGTCGTATCGGAGCATTTACGGGCTCGCGCGTGGCTCGCAAATACTCGAGGATCGAAGAACCGGCCGCAAACAGACCCCCCTCCCCTTGCACAATCCTTCTTCGATTCACCAGACCGCGGAGTAGATTATCGAGAGCGTGCGCGCCTTTCGAGTTCGGGATAAAGAGGGTGACGTGAATTACGACTCGCAATCGATCACTGGCAATGCTGACAAACGTGTACACGAGTCCGTCATATCGAAGGATACGTCTCATCGAGTTCTCACCGGCGACGAGACTCATCGATATCGATACCGAACGGATAAGCATTTTTTTTTCTTCTTCTGAAACGTGTCAGGTTTGCACTTCGAGGAACGAATCAGGTAATCGTTATCGTTCCGGCGATAGCTTCGATACATCGGTTGAATTTTAACCTTGCGCGAGGGTGATTCAGTCGCCATCGGTCCACACGCGGTTGTTGCACCGTTAAGGGGGGATTGTCTTTTTTTTCGCAAAATTTACCGCTTTTTGGGAATTTTTTTGTGAAGAAAGTATACAACGGAAAACTTGTGAAACTTGGCATATAGTTTTATTGATCTGTTTACTACATACAAAAATTTTTTTAAACAATTTCATAAAAAAATCCGCCTCCCACCCCCCTCGACGCGCGATGGTCCTTTTTTGATGGTGTGCACGATTACAGCCTTCACGTTCATCCTGCAACAAAAACCCAAAAAGCATTTCACTTTAGACACATATAGCTATCGTTCGATGAAGGGGAAAAAATTGACGATTTGGTGACGTTTTGAACTTGAAGTATCGATTTTTCGAAAAAAATTGATCGATTTTTTGTTATAAATAAAAAACTATTAAACGTATTGCTTTTTTGCTTCATCAAACGATAAAAGGATGTCAGCTGAGCATTCTGTCCAAATTTGAAGGCAATCGGTTGAATAGTTTTTGAGCCTTCTCTATGAGCCCGTACTTCTCTGCATTTTGCAGAGAAGTACGTACGGAATTTCTGATTAATCGAAAACTTTGAATTTAATGAGCAGTTTATAGGCAATTATAACGAAAATTTTCACTGAAAATTCATTTCTTGAGGGGAGATGTACACCTAGGAGCCGGAAAAAGGTCATTTTTGTGAATTTTTTCAAGGAAAACTATTCGAAATTTCGGATTGGGGTTTTAATTATCTAAAAGTATATACATTCAAAAATATGTTTGATTTTCTTTATTTAAAAATATGAAAAATATACACGGATATTGTATGATCCTTGGAGCGTCGTAAAAAAATCTGCGTATACGGTACCCACTGGCGTTTCTGCAAAAATCATTCAAAAAAACCAAAAAGATTATTAAATTCGATACTATAATCTAGTACTTGTCATAGCCGATTTTAAAAATATCGATTTATGCCAAAATGGCGGACGTTTGGACATAAATAGTGATTTTTGGGCCAAAAATTAGTTATTATTTTGCCTATAAAACAAAAACTAAGTAACGGAAAAAAAATCCTATGACAAGTACTAGATAATGGTGTATATAATAACCACAAAAAATCTCATGGCAATCGGTTCATTGGTTTTCGAGAAATTTTGGGTACCGTTTTGAAAAACGTTGTTTTGAGAAAAACGCGTTTGAAAATTTGGGAATGAATGAATCATGAAATTTGTCAACGTACATGGAATCATCGATACCAGGCCCATAGTGTGGGTCTTCTACGGTCGACGGAATGTTCATAGCTTCTAAATCCTCGACCTCGACCATCTAGGTGTATATCTCTGCTTACTTTTTTTTTAATTTTTTTAATTTCGTACGTACTTCTCTAGGTATTCTAATGTAGATTGACGAGAACTTTTGTTTTCTGTTCTAGGAAAAAAATTGTGGATGCTAAATGTCACGCCGCGGAGCGCCTAAAAAACAGAAGAAAATATTAGCAGTCGGCCATTTTGTACATAAAAAAATTCGAATAGCTTGATATTCATACTAAATAGATGTGTAATTAATTTTATGAGTGAATCACTTTTTCGTACGAAAAAAAAAATTATTCAATTCGCACATGATTTTATACCCGTTACTAAGGCCTTAAAAACCACTCGTTTAAATCGTCTCAATATATTTGACGTATTTTCTCAACGGGGTATCCCTCTCTCGAAGCCCAATTTGAAGGGTCAGAATGATGCATTTTTTTCTAGTCAACATTGGTTGGAAGAAATAATTTTCTTTCCCAGCATGTTGTACACATGGTTTTGCTACAATGTAATTTTTTCGGAAGAAAATCTTTCAAAGTGTTCGTGGTGCTGCAGTTGGCGATGCAGTCCCCCAGCGGCGAGGCCCAAAACGGCGGGATCTCTACCAGGCTCAAGTGTAATCGGAAACGAAAACGAAAATAATTTTCTTTAAATATATCCAACTGGCTATGGGTTCACGATCCATTTTTCGAAATTTCAAAAAATACGAAAAATGACAGCTTCTCCAAAAAAACGTCATTTTTTCTTGAACAACAGCATGCTGAAGTCATTGTTATTAACAAATGGTTCATCCAATCAAAAATGCGATCGTGAACCGAAGGTGACTACTGTTTGAACGCTAACTGTGCAAATTCAAGTTAATAGTGTCAAAGTTAGTGAAGATATCAATCCCGCCGTGTCAAGATTCATAGTTTCGTGATAATCGCGTTCAAACTCGACGGATCACGGTAAACCCGACGCACACTGTTCCACTAAAATAGGTGTAACTTCGTCAATGTTCACAATTTCAGGGTCCGGTTGGTCTTAAGGCCTTATATACACTTGTAGCGGGCGAGGGAACGTGATTTTCTTGATTTTTTTTTCGACGCGACAATAAATGTTTATTGAAAAACTGTGAACAACATCGATTAGTACATACTTCCATGTACTAGTACAATTTTTTTATTTGAAAATATTTCAAAATGGTGGAACTCCAGCTGTCTTCCAGGACTTCCAGCGCCTTATTTTGAGCATCTGTTGCGGTGGACATGATAACTCGAGAACGGTTCATCTGAAATCAGAGTTTGAAAAGATTTCACTAGTATACTGTATTGGCTTGGGCCTGGATGAAGGATTTGTAAAAGTTGGAATTAAAAAAAAAATTACGATCGTTTTAACAAAAAAATCATTTTTTGAAGTGATAAATTTTCGGTTTTCTTTGTGACAACATTTTTTTGCAACAAAATTCAAAATCCTTCGTCCAAGCCCTAGCTATTATCATAATAAATAAGTGGTATAAATTTGGCGTGGATCGAATTAATAGTTTTTGAGTAATCGTGTCTACCGCAATGGTGTTTATAAAAAAAGACGATTCTGAGATAATCCCGTTTAAGATTCAAGTATGTTTCTTTTACATTGAAAGTTAATTTATTCATACTAACATGGAGTCGTCGATTCCAGGGCCATACAGTAATCCTTCTGCATCCTCTGCGGCCTTTAAGGCGTTACCCCCACTTGTAGCACAAAAAAGGCCTTTTTCATGATTTTTTTTCAAGAAAACTACAAAACTTTTTTAATCGATCAATATACCATCTTAAAGAACACATCTTGAAGAACTTTCAGTAATTTTTTTATTGAAAAATATTACATTGTTTAGTGGCAAATGGCCGTCAATGAAACAATGTTTTTATGTACACGGTTTGCGGTGACCAACATTGCGGCGAAGTGGATCATCTGAAGAAAAAAATGCGGATGGATTTAGTCAAATATAAGTATAAACTAGTCTTTAATCGAAGGATTTTAAAAAAATATTCATTTTTCACAAAATGGCGGACAGTCAAAGTTAATGGTTCGATTTTAACGAAAAAAAACGGCCGTTTTTTGGCTATAAAACGGCCATTTTTTTTTCGAAAAAAAATCGAACGTTTAAAGACTACATTTTTATGTATTAAATAAGCCCGCAAAATTTCAAGAAGATCGGTTCATTAGTGTTCGAGTAATCTTGGTCACCGACTTCAGAAATGCCATTTTGAGAAAAACGCGTTTAAAGTTTCTCTTTCAACGCTCTTTCAACGCGGATTCTTCTCTTTCAACGCTCATATCTCAGTCAATTTTGTTCGGATCGACTTGAAATTTTCAGGACATATTCTTAGATACTTATACTTCAAAAAAATGCAATAAAAAAAATCGATTTTTTTTAAATCGCAAGTGGGGGTAACCCCTTAAAACATTGATTTGATACTGCCTACGAGCCATTCTTCGTTCTCTTGTCACTGCTTGCGCTTGCTGCTCGGCAAGCGTAACACGCGACTCGTCTTCTTGATTGATATAGGCGTGGGTAACTGCGAATCTAATGCTCCGATCTTCATCAAATTTGGTGGGAATATTCTTGAGATATTTTAATTGAAGAATATGCAATTAAATTTTTTTCCATTTTTCCGACCATCAGAAGTGTACATAAGGCCTTAAAATATTCTTGAAAGTTCACACTATAACAATATGCAAAAAAAAACGGTTTTTTGAAGTTTGCAGAGAGGAATACTCAAACTGTCTGCAAAATATTGAAATTTAGAAGAAAAAAAAAACGATTTTTTTGTTGTATAGATTTGTAGCCTAGGGTATTGACTTTAATTTGCAACAAAGAATATGTAAAAATTCCAAGAATCGACCGAGCTATGACAATTTTTGTCAAGGATCAGATCGCCGACTAATGAAACGGCGTAGGTTGTATCTGAAGATCTATTCGTCCGATTCACTCCAAAATTGGGCGAAGCATAGTTTATAACATTTTCTATCATACAATCGGATGATTTTTTTATACGACTGTCCGTTTTCTAGTAACAGATAATTGACGTAATTTTGTGTCGAAAGTCGAACCTTTTTTATACAGCTTGCCATTTTTCTAGTTATTAAAATTTCCACAAAGTATCCGGTCACGCGAAAGTTTCATTATTATACTAAAAGTGTATTTAAAATGTTTTTATTTTCTATCACTCTAGTGGCCAGAACCACCTACATCGATCGACCATGCAACAACGGCGGCACGTTACTCAAACAATAACGACTTCATAGTTTATCAATGTTCTTTGATTTGACAAAAAAAACTCAAACTTGCCGAGACTATGTATTAATTGCATGTAAAATTTCAATGTCGTCATCTTAATATTATCGTAAGAAAAAGAATTGAAAATCGACCGGTCTTTTGGACCCTCAGCTTATGCAGACCCGTTAAGCAACTATATTTTGATTTTTTCCTATCAAGTATACAATTTTACCGAAAAATCCAGTTACTGATTTAAAATTCAAATCGTCAATCCGCATTTGCTATTTTTTCGCAACAACGCCCGCATTTTGTGTACAAACACCTATACCAGACAAAAATCGTTGACAAAATTAATGAGATTGTCGGGCGTCAATAAAATGCTGTCAGTGTCAATCATACATTTTTCTATCAGAATCGGTATATTTACGCGTCAACACAGAATGTTGGGGTTAAAAATATAATATAATTACGGTGCATAAAAAAGTCTATTCAAGGCGTCTACCGTGGCGGGTAAAAAAAAGAATGTTTCTTTTTTGCATTTTCTCAAAGTTTCATATTCAGGAATATGAGAAAAAAATGTTCAAGTTAAAAAATTGAAAATTGACTGAGTACAGACGATTTAGTAAAAGCAGGTAGCGCAACGATTTACATATACTTCCAACGCAATTCACACAAACTTTCAATTGCGTTTTTTTCAAAATGACTTTTTTTACTCTACATTACTCTAGCTATAATTATCCGATTGTCAATTTCAAAAAACCAAGACTGTCATTAAAGTATCATTGTACGTAGCCATTTTTGTTTTGTCTGAAATTCAGTATTTTTCAAGCCCCTGAATGTAAGTAAAAATTGCGCCAAAAATACACTTTTTTTAACACCTGCCATTTCGTGAAATTTTTTTTCAGTAAATGTCGACGTACAACGAAAACCAGATTTATATAGATTACAAAACTTTTTCATTTTTATTTTTCAGACCAACTATTGTCCAGTTGTTGATCCAGCCTTTGCTGGATTTTTTATACAGAGGCTCTATTGTACCTTAATAACTTTGTGAATTATTAATTTTTTCAAATAAAAATTTACACGAAATAAGTTCAATGTATGCTTAATAAAATACCTATTTTCCAAATCCCCAATAAATAATCAAGAATACAAAAAAAAATCGAAAAAAACAACCTTTTTCGGCTCGGCTTCTTTTTGGAGTCAGACAATTGAAACCTTGAATCAAAGTATGCTATTTTATTGAGTATCGATAAAAAGTCCAGTAGATCGAGACTCTAGAAAAAATTAATTAGATCCAATCGGACCATTTCCCACGGTTCACAATCTCCTTCAAGATCATCGCAAGTAATATGAACATCCGAGCACACAGCAAAATTCAGTTGACGCCGTTGGCTCGGATGACCGGAAGGACGGCCGGAAGTCGATCTTCGCCAAGTGTCGGGGATTAAATGGGCTATACCGCGAGTATTCCTGCTTTGCCCTGTTGAGGAAGTGTTTATCCGTTGGCCGAGTGAACCTGTGCCGCTTTCAACTGTTGGGGTGATCATCGCCACTCGGAAGTGGTGGCGAACGATCCATGACGAAAACGGCAGAATGCGAGGGATGCACCCCTCGTCTCTCAGTCATTTTGATTATTCATCGAAGCTTCCGGCATAGCATTAACCCTTGACGACACTGAAATTCCACCCCGATGACGAGGCTCAATTACGATGGCAGCTAAATGAAAGCGTCCAAAAGGCTCAAACTCCTCGGCACTGTGAAAAATGCTTCTTTTCAATTCCCCTTTGATCATATCCGGTGAGTTTTCTGTCCAGGATTCCGCGCGTGACGAACGCATCGAAGACACGCTCGACTTAAGGCCGGAGCCTAAATTAGAAGGTCCGAAAAATCGTTTTTTTTTATAATTACTTATTTATAAAGTTACAGAAGGCAATTGTAAATATTTTCGAAGATACGAGGCCAAAAGCAGAGAAGCGATTGATATTTGAAATTGATATTTCCTCCTATTGAAAACTTTGAAGCGCGTTTTCTCCAGTTTTCATTTTCACGATTTTTCCAAATTGGCGGGCGTAATAGACAAAAAACTAAACGACCTATTGAATCAAACCAAAGTTTATTTCCTTCAGTATGAAAATATCTTCCAAGTGAACTAAAAATGTCGTCGAAAAAATCTTTTAAATCATTTTTATAGCACGTTGAAGTGTTTTTTTTAACACATTTTTTTTCAAATCTGAGAAAAGTTATAATTTCACGATTTTTTCAGCTTTTTCTTAATTTGCCCAGAAGAAAAATAAATGACAATTGAAAATTTTATTGGTTTTTTGTTTCAGTCAAGAATTACGAGCTGCATCTTTCCCGCCGTTTGGAGACTGCAGTGGCAAGACGCACGTGGAATAGGCTGATAAATCTGCAGTCATCCCCCATGGAAATTTATATACACAAAAATATACTGCAAATTTATTTTATCAATAATTGCAATATATGTGAAATGTATGCCATATGTTGAAAATATATGTTGCATATATGTGCCAAATTCTAATTTTCGTAACGTTTTTATATATGAGATGTATATGCGTGGTATTACTGTATATCAATGTATCATATATCAATGATATATGTAGCATTTACCCTGCATATTTATCATATATATTTATCATATATGTTGAGTACACACTGCGTACATACCACATATATACTGCATAAATGATACATAGACGCCACATATATACAGATATGCTACGCATATCTGTATATAGTGTTTATATGTAATAGCGTACTTTAACTGTAAGTTAAGTTTTTTTAAGTTTAAGTTTTAAGTTTTATTAAGTTTAACTGTAATAGTGTTTATACACAGCATATATATTTTTTGTCAGGAATATCTATCAAAACTGTATGCGTCATATATGATGCATAAATGACACATATATGAGTCATATATGACGCATACATTTTTGATATATTTTTCTGACAAAAAAATAGATTGCAAATGTATCGAAAATATATGCGGCGTATATGCCTCATATATGCATCAGATATAGTGTTTATACGTAACATATATGGTTTGGTCAGAAAAATATATCGAAAATATATGGGTCATATATGCGTCATATATTTGGTGCATATATACTGAATACATACGTATTATTCTATTTTTCGTCGCTATATATGCGACCGATATATATATATATATATATATATATATATATATATATATATATATATATATATATATATATATATATATATATATATATGTAGCATATATTTTCTGCATATATTTTACATACATAAATTTCCATGGGGGATTTATTGTTTCATGTTGAACTTTTTTTTTATACATTTCAAATGTACATGAAAAGATACCTCAATGTTTACTGGGCTCAATTGTTTTCTTTGCCTTTTCAAAAGATTACCGAAAAGACGCTTTTTTCGACCTTCCAATTCTGGCTCCCGCCTTAAGAAGCAAACTTTTTCATTTCGTACGCTGGATCACTCGGAAGTTTCTCGGCGTTCCAGCTCGATGCATTCTAGGTCGCGACAGACATCCGCTTTTGATTTCCGTATCAGCGAACAGGTCCGTTGAGAATCCCTTGTCGGTCGGTACTGGACACCGGCTATTTCCGCTAGCTCGCATATACGTATAACAACATTACGTCTCGTATCGCACTCCAGCCTTGTCGGTGCGGTTTCCCACACTTGGGATTTGCATTTCGGATTTCCCGGATATGTTCAAGCTCGCGTCCATCGATGCGCTCACACGAAGTGCAGCGAAGAAACGTCCCTTTTTCCATAAGCTTACGGAATCATTGCCGGTTAAGGGGCCAGTCCACTTTGAAAATTTAAAAAAATCGAAAGCAAGAAGGACTTGAAGAAATCGACGATGATGAGCAATCAGAAGGGATTTCGTACGGTGCAGGAATTGTCGATTGAGTTTAGGTAAGAGTTTTTCATAGTATAAACTTCAAACGCGTTTTTCTCGAAACAACGTTTTCAAAATCTAGCTCCATCGTATCTCTAAAATTAATAAACCGATTCTCTTGAAATTTGAACCACATATTGTAAACATGATTCGCAACAAGATGACCCTCGATGGTTTTAAAATTTTGATTTTTACTCTTCTTTTGCGAAAACTGCGAAAAAACGCGTTTTTTTCTTACTTTTTTCGTTTTTCATCTGCCATTTTTTAAATTTTTGATAGAACTTTATATCCGAGGGTCATTTTGTAGCTGGTGTTATACTGAATCTAATGGACTTTGATTCTTTTGTTTCAGACAAGCCGTTGCCGAGTTCTGATGAAGCTACCTGGCCCACCTATTTTTGAGGCGTTACGTTAAGGCGTTACCCCCACTTGTAGCCCAAAAAAGGCCTTGTTCATGAATTTTTTTAAAGAAAACTACAAAACTTTTTCAATCGATCAATATACCATCTCAAAGAACACATCTTGAAGAACTTTCAGTAATTTTTTTATTGAAAAATATTACATTGTTTAGTGGAAAATAGCCGTCAATGAAATAATGTTTTTATATACACGGTTTGAGGTGACCAACATTGCGGCGAAGTGGATCATCTGAAGAAAAAAATGCGGATGGATTTAGTCAAATATAAGTATAAACTAGTCTTTAATCGAAGGATTTTAAAAAATATTCATTTTTCACAAAATGGCGGACAGTCAAAGTTAATGGTTCGATTTTAACGAAAAAAACGGCCGTTTTTTGGCTATAAAACGGCCATTTTTTTCGAAAAAAAATCGAACGATTAAAGACTACATTTTTATGTATTAAATAAACCTGCTACATTTCAAGAAGATCGGTTCATTAGTGTTCGAGTAATCTTGGTCACCGATTTCAGAAATGCCATTTTGAGAAAAACGCGTTTAAAGTTTCTCTTTCAACGCTCTTTCAACGCGGATTCTTCTCTTTCAACGCTCATATCTCAGTCAATTTTGTTCGGATCGACTTGAAATTTTCAGGACATATCCTCAGATACTTATACTTCAAAAAAATGCAATAAAAACATCGATTTTTTCAAAATCGCAAGTGGGGGTTCTGACAAACAATTGTGACATACATATGAAAGTTCTTCACCAGTGCAGGCTTCGTGCGACCATTGCACTCCAGGCATTGCACCAACTTTTCATTTGGCCTACTGTTTGAATACGATTCCATACAACACACGCAAAAATACTCTTCCTCGTCTTCACTTTCCACGTTCTCTATGTGCTTGATCTTTCATCCCGTAGAGTAGACTCTTCAGCGGCGAGTTCATATATTTCTTGGCTCGCCATGCCTCTATCGGATTTCCTAATATAATTATTCGGCATCTGAAATAAAACAAATGCAAGCCTTGCAAACCACACCACAAAATATAAACGTATGAAAACATTACTGCAACCGAGGTGAGTTGAAACACCTTGTTTCAACCCTCCTAGGTGTCAACAATGCGATGCCACTTGATTCGGAATTCACTATCGATAAAGAGCATTGCAAAACAACAAATTTAATATGACAAATCGAATGCTACGTTAGTAAGCTTCCAAACAATGCATATCACATACCATCACATATAGAAACAAGGTAACTAAAGCTTAATGAAAAATACGACAAATATTTACTTTTGCCATTTGTTTGGCGCTGGTGTCGATGTGACGCAACTGAACTCAATAGCGTCCACTGTGACAATAGCACCGGAGCGAACTGACAAGTGGCACGCGTCTTAGCGATGAAAGAATGGCATTGTTGCCAACTCGCCAACAATCACATCTACCGAGACATTGACACTGTTTCAACTTACCTCTGTGTCAACCCTCCTAGGTCTCCCCCATAACATTGTCTAGACAAATCTCAAAATTGACGCAAAATCACTTCTTAAGGGGAGATATACACCTAGGAGCCGGACAAAAGGTCATTTTTGTTTATTTTTTCAATGAAAACTATTTGAAATTTCGGATTGGGGTTTTAATTATCTAAAAGTATATGCGTTCAAAAATATGTTTAATTTTCTTTATTGAAAAATATCAAAAATATACAAGGATATTGTATGATCCTTGGAGCGTCGTAAAAAAATCTGCGTATTCGGTACCCACTGGCGTTTCTTCAAAAATCATCTGAAAAAAAACCAAAAAGATTATTAAATTAGATACTATCATCTAGTACTTGTCATAGCCGATTTTGAAAATATCGATTTATGACGAAATGGCGGACGTTTGAACATAAATAGTGATTTTTGGGCCAAAAATTAGTTATTATTTTGCCTATAAAACGGAAACTAAGCAACGGGAAAAAAAATCCTATGACAAGTACTAGATAATGGTGTATAGAATAACCACAAAAAACCTCAAGGCAATCGGTTGAATGGTTTTCGAGAAATTTTGGGTACCGATTTGAAAACGTGGTTTTGAGAAAAACGCGTTTGAAAATATGGGAATGAATAAATCGTGAAATTTGGCGACTTACATGGAATCATCGATGCCAGGCATAGTGTAGGTCTTCTACGGTCGACGGAATGCTCATAGCTTCTAAATCGAATTTTTCGACCATCTAGGTGCATCTCCCCTTCATAGAACAAAATTCTTTAAGGGGTTTGCACCCACTTTCTTTAAGTGGGTTTACACCCACTTGCGATTTTGAAAAAAACGATTTTTTTATTGCATTTTTTTTAAGAATAAGTATCTGAGAATATGTCCTGAAAATTTTAAGTCGATCCGAACAAAATTGACTGAGATATGAGCGTTGAAAGAGAAGATTCCGCGTTGAAAGAGCGTTGAAAGAGAAACTTTAAACGCGTTTTTCTCAAAATGGCATTTCTGAAGTCGGTGACCAAGATTACTCGAACACTAATGAACCGATCTTCTTGAAATTTTGCAGGCTTATTTAATACATAAAAATGTAGTCTTTAATCGTTCGATTTTTTTTTTCGAAAAAAATGGCCGTTTTATAGCCAAAAAACGGCCGTTTTTTTCGTTAAAATCGAATCATTAACTTTGACTGTCCGCCATTTTGTGAAAAATGAATATTTTTTAAAATCCTTCGATTAAAGACTAGTTTATACTTATATTTGACTAAACCCATCCGCATTTTTTTTCAGATGATCCACTTCGCCGCAATGTTGGTCACCGCAAACCGTGTATATAAAAACATTATTTCATTGACGGCCATTTGCCACTAAACAATGTAATATTTTTCAATAAAAAAATTACTGAAAGTTCTTCAAGATGTGTTCTTTAAGATGGTATATTGATCGATTAAAAAAGTTTTGTAGTTTTCTTTAAAAAATGCATGAAAAAGGCCTTTTTTGCGCTACAAGTGGGGGTAACGCCTTAAATAATTCGTCGATTTATTGAAAATTTTCAAATAGTTCATACGTTGTATTAACAAATTAAAATGTCAGGTCATTGTGAGGCACCCTATACGATGCATCGTATATCGAAGAAAAAAAACGCCATCATCGTCAAAGTAAGGTCTTGCGTTCGATTTCGTGGGCCTAGCTTGGATCAAAAGTAACAATCGATTGGTGGTTCAATCGCGGTGGAGATTCTCGAGTTTTTGTCGCACGAAAGTGCTCAGGGCTCGGGCGTACGAAAAAGCGAAGAAACGAGCGTGGGACAATTAACCGAGTAAGTTATGGCCAAAGGGCCCAACCCCCTCGCCACACGAGAGACGAGATGAAAAGCATTCGCCGCATTACTCAAGTTGAATAATTAAGAGGGGAGAGGCCCGTAGTTATTATTTAGCAGTCGCTAATGATAATTGTATGGAAATATGAAACACAGCCAGGCTGCTCATGCTGGATCCGTCTACTGTCTCTCTTCCGTCGGTGCTTCTTACAGTCCCAAGAAGACACTCTAATTTCAATACCGGTTTTCATCGTGTGTCTCCCGAGCGCTGTTATTATTTCACATATTCATCGTGTCAAACACACGCGACCGCGTTTTACTGGAGCATATTCGTCTCGTGTTCCGTCCTCCTGTATCTTGATTCCCTCGTGATTTTTTGAGAAACCCGCGCTCCCGACTAACGTCCCGGACAAGCTCGTGAGAAACCGTCTGGAATTACATATTTTTCTACCCGGTCCTATAAATTGGGCGCTCGCGAGAGTCGCGGATGATCCTCGTTGAGAAACTCACGGGGGCGATGAAAAACGAAGAAATAAAAACACGCGCAATTCTGCGGAATCTCGAGGGAAAGAAAAAAAAATCAGCAAAGCGGGTTAGTGTGATTCGCTCGCAGCGGGACTTCGAGTGTCTTAAAATTCGAATTCGCAAGCGATACAACGAAGATAAGCGAATGGCAAAAAAAAATCGAAAAAAAAGCGAGTGGGGAATCGAAAATCATGAGCAAGAATTCTCGAGGAAGATACGATGTAGTATAAATAAAAATCAACAATCAAACGAGAGGTAGCTCGATCAGGGGACATTGATACACACACATACACAACGCTGATTAGCTGAGCCTTAAAACCACGTGTTCATATATATATATATATATATATATATATATATATATATATATATATATATATATCAACTTGCATTCACACGGGCATTTAACTGCCTCGCAATTTAATTATCCGCGGCGGTTATCGCGAAATCGTTCCTTTCCCTCTTATTTATGAACACTTTAACCGATGGACCGCGAGTGGCTTCCCCAGCGGCAAATTTATACCCGGCCTTGAGGCTAATTAATATTTGTCGCCATTACGCCCGCGGACGAGAATAAGCGCGCGGTTGTAATCTTCGTCCGTGTTGTCTGTGATGCCGGTGGCTTCGACATTGACCATAATGCGATACTCTTGGGCATGCATATACGTATAATATTATCCAGGCATCCGAGCCGCAAGAAACAGCCTCTTCGTGTTCAGCACGAGCTTCGTCGCTCCCAAAAGCCAACGCTGCTCTATAGGTAGCTATGGAGTACCTGCATGTACCTGGATTCCTCGATTCTAGCTAAATCGACATCGAATTGAAGATAGAAAGAGGTACATGTATCAAGTAAAATTGGCACCCTGAAAATTCCAGGCTGGTTTTTCTCGTGGATTCTCTGAGATTTTCTATTCTCTCTCTCTCTCTCTCTCTCTCTCTTGCTCTCTCTCCGTGGGGGAGATGGAAAGAGCATATATCTGCGATTTTTTAGTGGACCCATGCGATATGCCTCGAGCTAATGACGATCAACGATGATTATCGTTCACCGAATATGAGTTCGAAGAAGATAGGGCGAGGTTGCTGCTGCTTGCGTAATTGTGGGAATACCGGACGCGGTACGAATCCTTGGGATCGTTTTTCTTGTTTTTTTGTTTACATTTTTTAAATGGCTTCTCGTCTCCGTGTACTTCACAGAGAGAAGAGAGAGAGAGGGAGAGAGAGAGAGAGATAAGCTCTTCCCCGGTTGCGTGCGCACCCACGCTGGCCTGAATGGTAGGCGCGCTTCGTGCCAAGCCCCGGGGGCCCTATACGTGAGCCCTGCTCCTCCGTGGGTTTCTGTACTACGTGCCGTATGGATGCACCATGAGAGAAACCACAGAGATTCCACCTTCTGGTATACATGAACGAGAGAGTGAGAGAGAGAGAGAGAGAGAGAGAGAGAGAGAGAGAGAGAGAGAGAGAGAGAGAGAGAGAGAGAGAGCGAGAGAGAGAGCTTCCCTCGTTCTCCACGAGACTCGCATTATCCTATTTACGTCGATAGCCCTTCGTGAGAGACGCAGACAGGGAGAATCCGCGATCCTGGCAGGCCGGAGGAGGAAAAAAAATAGGAATAAAATTCGCGCGATCGCGTGCCTCTCATGGGAAAGGCGAGGGTAAGTTTGCTCAGCAAGTATACACGTTTATATGCACGTGTGTATTATTATGGATATGGGCAAGTACGTCTGAAAATCATTCGCTGGGTGAATCGAGTCCGAGAGATCAAAGCCGCATCGAAATATCCTACGAATGCCTCCCGTGCAGCAATTGTCGCAGGATCCGATTGGATGCCCATACTGGTCCCTACGACCTGATGGGATCCAATGCGATGACCCATTGGACCCCTATACTGAAACGTCACGCTCGTACGTTGGATTCTTATCGAGATTTTCCAGTAGAATCCAATGTGAAAATCCAATTCGAATCCTAAAGGATTCCCACAGTATCGAACAGAATCCGATGCGATTCTTAATGAATCCCGTCGCATTCTGTACGTTGATTTTTTTAGACCACATATGTAGATATACAATGGTGTCGAAGTTTGCATCGTCGGAATGCAACGAACATTCTTCTTGATATTATTATTTCTTATTTTTATTACTATTTAAACTCTTTTTTTGCGGCTTTTGGTTGCGCATTTTCCATGAGGGTTCTCAAAAGTGTTTCAGTGACGTTCGTGAACTAAAGGTGCTTAAAAAATACGGCAATGAAAAAAAAAAATACATTTCCGGTGCATTTCAACGTTGCAAACTTGAATACCATGATGTGAAAAATAATTGGATCTTAAACAGTATGAACCTTATTGTAAAGAGGTTTAAATCGCCGAAGAAAGTATATCTTAAAAACCAATTTGCATCACATCACTGTAGATTCATTGTAATTATCGTTTGTTGTTTATTTTACTGCAATTTGAGTCGGGAAACAGTACTGCCCCTGATCTGCCGTCCCTAGATGTTATCAGGCTCTGGTCGGGCCTTTCACCCTGGAATAGGTTTGCAATGTAACGGGTCTGAGGCTGAACCGATCCGCCGTTCCCTTTCTGGGGAACTGATCAGGAACAGGCCGTGGAACAAGCAGTAAATGACCAGAAAAGTTGTAGGGAATAGATCGGGAAATAACCAGGAACAAACGAGGAAATTAAAAATGACGTTTCAGCGTTTTTGGAATCCTTGAGGAGGTAAAATCGGGAGTGTATTAAATTTAGTATTTCGACAACATATTGTTTGTTGGTTATCTACTTGCTAAGGTAATATACCAGGTGTAGAAGTATGTAACCGGAATTTTTTTGTAAAAATTACACGTCTGTTATTTGATCATGATAAAAAATATTTTATTCAAAATAATCTCCATTGCTATTTATACATTTTTCCCACCTCTCCGGCAGTTTATGAATGCCACGCCAAAAAAAAAACAGTTCTTCTTTTGAAGCGAACCAGTTGTCGAGCCATTTTCGTACATTTTAATACGAATTGAAGCGTTGTTTAGCGAGAGCGTGTGCGATTGATGCCAATAGATGATAATCGGACGGAGCCAAGTCTGAAGAATAACCCGCATGCGCTAGTATTTCCCAACTGAACGTCTCGATCGTTTCCCTGACCCGTTTTGCTGTGTGTGATGGAGCATTATCATGGAGCAAAATGACTTTGTGTTGTCCTTTTCCATATTCCGGTCTTTCAAACAAATGGAGACGGCTTTCTATGGATCATTATCATGGACCAAAATGACTTTGTGTTGTCCTTTTCCATATTCCGGTCTTTCAAACGAATGGAGACGGCTTTCTGCGTCACATTCAATTGATCCGCGAGTTCTTGATGACTTTGAGTATCATCTTCATCCAATAAGGCTTGCAATTCGTTGTCTGCGAACTTTTTCAGTGGTTTCCTACGCTCTTCGATTCTCACGTAAAAATCAGCACTTTTGAATTTTTTGAACCACTCGAAATACTGTGTTTTACCAAGAGCATGTTCACCGTAAGCTTCGACAAGCATACGATGCGCTTCTGCAGCAGTTTTCTTCAAATGACAACAGAAAACCAATGCTGTCCGCAAATCGTAGTTCGTAGGCACCAAACTCGACATGTTTAAGGTTATAGAAAAATATACCGGTGTAGGGAACTTGGGTTGTTGTGTGTTGAAAATCTTCGTCAGCTGTTAGAGGGAGATGATGGCGCTGCAGAAGCGGTCTTACGGTCCCTAAACTAATGGCTAGCACCATCTATAGGGAAATTCCGGTTTCATTTTTCTACGCCTGGTATGAGTGTGTGCATACGCCTGGTCGCATTTCCTGATAGGCAAAGAGACAGAAAACCGTACACAGATCACTATCCGAGCGAAAAAGGCCTAGAGTGCAAAGGGTTATTTCACAAGTATCGCAAAATCATGAGCGTAAGTGCACGCTGTAATCATAGCACTTCTGTACGTGATGCAACTCACAGGACGAACTTTCATCCTCGTGCGATGGTACCTTGCTTCTGCGAAGCTCTTCGCTTGTACCCACCTGGCGAATTGTTGGCGAAATACATTCAGGTAATGTTTTCCCGATATTGACATTTCCCAACATGGCGACAAGGTGTTCAAAAACCACGAATGACCTGCTTTACTTTTTTGGACTCATAAAGTCATTTGGGTATTCTTTATGCTCAAATAATTAGTTACCGTAATCCCGGTATCTATGATAAGCATTGTTATCCTCGTCGATCATCATTGATGGAATGAATGCTTTTAATGATGAATAGAATTGCAGCAGATGTATTAGTCTCATCCCAATCAATCATAAATATCTTTGATGAGATGAAAAGCAAAGTAGCTGTTCTTTAGTTCGTAAAGACAGGCTCCACTTTTCCGAACATGTCAATCTTCTGGCCGGGTGGACATTACGTGAAGATGTACTTGCTCGCAATGTATCCCGGCCAGAAGATTGTAATTTCCAAACATAGAGGGCAAGCCGTAAAACCGATTTTGCGATCTTCTCGGTTTGTTCCATGGGAGGGCCCGGGCAGGTAAATCAGACAATGCAAGTCTGGTGAGGGCCGGACGCAAAGTAGGGACTGCCCGGTCACATTGCTGCACGAGTATCACCACACATGTGCACGCTCACGAAGCGTGCAGGTTATGTTTCACACGTCAAGTTTTTTCTCGTGACTTTTCACATATTTTCGATTCGAACGTGGTAAGAATTCTCAAGCAGCGTTCATCGGGAAACAGTGCAGAATCCAATTGGATCCCAATGAGGAACCCCTATGTGTGGTGTCTTTGACAAATCCCTCTAGAGATGTGAGTGCATCTTGCGACTCCCCAACAAATTTGTGCAGGGGATCACGAATGAATATTTTTTTTGGACATCCAACAAATACCGGTTGAGAATTTCAAATGAAAATTCTCAAACGACGTCAAGCGCGGAATCTCCTTGAATCCGAACAAATTTGGGCACGGGCTACATCATGCCATGCAGCAGATTGGGCATCGTTACTGCATCGACCATCAAGAAACATCATGCACCTACATTTGTTTCACAGATATTCGCTATGTCCTTCGAAAACAAATGTTTTTTTAGAAAGGGCAGACAATTCCCTTAGACCACTGAAAATCCTGCAAATCCACAAGATTGTCGTCTTCAACCTCGAATAAGCTCACCGAATTATCGAATCGAAGAAAAAGCGTGAAACATCTAAACGAAGGGCTCATGACCAGGAGAATTTAATTCACGAAGATTGGGAGTAAACCAAACGCGGGTGTGTTATCGAGGCGATAGCCCGTACCCTCCTGTTATTCTCGATTCCCCTTCGGCATACAGATACGGCTTTCCGTCGCTTTTTTTTATCAGGCCTCACTTCTGGTCCCCAACTTTGCTCTCTCCCTCGCTCTTTCTGCTCGCGCGTTATATCCCGTCTGTATCATTATCGCGACAGGTTGTTTGTCGTCCGTTCAGGGTTGATGGTGTATACGCGGGGAGAAACGTGGCGAGAGAGAGAGAGAGAGAGAGAGAGAGAGAGAGAGAGAGAGAGAGAGAGGGAGAGAGAGAGAGAGAGCCGCGGGAAGAAATGGGCAGAGAAGTGGGCAAAGGTTGGTTATACCCCGCAAGCCAAATGTGTGCCACGAGTCAACACGTGGTGAGCGTATGGCGGTTCTTCGAGAATGTTTGACTTTCCCAGACGTACGTGCCCGAAGAAGGCCGCGGCCGTAGTGGCGTGTAGCATAATAATACATACAGATACACCCACACACCTAGACATGTACAAATATACATATATACACATACGTTGAGACGTATCTACCTGCCTAGTGCTCTTAGGCCCTACCGATGAGACGTGAGCCTTCTAAGATTCCTCAAATGTTGTCTCAGGCGGGTTAGATACGAGTGTATAGAGTTCAACCCTAGATAACGGGACTCCCTTGAGATTAGAGCAAAGTGATGGCGCGCCCTAAGCTTGCCCATGCACGAGAGACCTCTCTCTCTCTCTCTTCTCTCTCTCTCTCTCTCTCTCTCTCTCTCTCTCTCTCTCTCTCCTTCTCTCTCTTTCTCACACGCGCCCACTCTAGCAGCCCCCAAGCACGGAATACCAAACAGCAGCTAGGACGAAAAAGCATATACATTTATATACACACGCTAAAAAAAAAGAAAACCTCCATACACTCGTTTGTTTATTTTCATGCTGACCCCCCTTTTCCCCTTAAGGGGCTACATCTACCTAGAGGCCCGGAAAAAATGGCCACATTTCGATTTTTTTTTCTGGAGAACGTTTGGTGAAAAAGAAAGGCATTTTTTTTTAAACATAGGTACCTTGAGAGCTAGAAAAAATCACCAAAAATGCAGAAAAACCACAAAAACATGGCCGCCGGCAGATTACACTGTTTGCAAAGAACCACTTGATTGGATTGTTTCCAAACGTCGCAGGAGATGGGGTGAGAAACATTTTGAAATCGATCTACATTTTTTATTGGATACGGAAAAATTACGATTTTTTTTTCATAGATTCGCTATGCTCGATTTTCAATTCGTCGCCGCTTTGTTAAGGGGTTACATAAGTTTTTAAATTTCAAGAAATACATTTGAAAAAAAAGCATTTAATAGTACATGTCAAAAATGTTTTTTCAAAGGGGCTGGAACCGACGATTACATAAAAATAAAATAAAAATGGCTCCGTTTTATTCGTACTTTAATCGCGATTTTCTTTAAGGGGTTACCCCCACTTGCGATTTTGAAAAAATCGATTTTTCTTTTATTGCATTTTTTTTTTAATTATAAGTATCTGAGAATATGTCCTGAAAATTTCAAGTCGATCCGAACAAAATTGACTAAGATATGAGCGTTGAAAGAGAAGAATCCGCGTTGAAAGAGCGTTGAAAGAAAAACTTCAAACGCGTTTTTCTCAAAATGGCATTTCTGAAGTCGGTGACCAAGATTACTCGAACACTAATGAACCGATCTTCTTGAAATTTTGCAGGCTTATTTAATACATAAAAATGAAGTCTTTAATCGTTCGATTTTTTTTTCGAAAAAAATGGCCGTTTTATAGCCAAAAAACGGCCGTTTTTTTCGTTAAAATCGAACCATTAACTTTGACTGTCTGCCATTTTGTGAAAAATGAATATTTTTTAAAATCCTTCGATTAAAGACTAGTTTATACTTATATTTGACTAAATCCATCCGCATTTTGTTTTTCAGATGATCCACTTCGCCTCAATGTTGGTCACCGCAAACCGTGTATATAAAAACATTATTTCATTGACGGCCATTTGCCACTAAACAATGTAATATTTTTCAATAAAAAAATTACTGAAAGTTCTTCAAGATGTGTTCTTTAAGATGGTATATTGATCGATTAAAGGAGTTTTGTAGTTTTCTTTTTAAAAAATCATGAAAAAGGCCTTTTTTGCGCTACAAGTGGGGGTAACGCCTTAATCTGTATTTTTTAATCGCTTTTTTCTCTGATCTGTATTTTTAAAGTCAGTGGACACGATTTCCCAAAAACTAGTGCACCGATCTTGTTGAAATGTTGCACCCTTTTTCTAGATAGTATTGACTAGTGATTGAACGAAGGATTTCTTTCTTTGATCACACCTTATTTTACAAGGCGATACATAGTCTAGATTTGACCGATAATCGTACTGCGTTGCATACAACTCTACCAAAAATTCAAATTTCAATTTTTTTAAAATTCTTCCTTATATCACGAGCTATACTCACCTACTAACAGCAAATATTTGGTTGTCTGATTTCAGATAAAGCTATCATGAGTTATCCTGACCACCGAGAGGATACTTTTTCTCTAAGAGGCATCCGAAAACCATTTCTGAACTGCTGAATATTCAAAATTTTATAAAATATTGGTCAAATGTTGTACTTTTATACTTTTAAAGTTTGCATAAAATAATTCGATCATTACGTTTAAAAAAATGAGAGAAAATATGTTTTTGTTTGCACCTCAAAACCCATGTCCCCCTTAAAAAATGATTTAAAAAATCGACGATCGTCAGCGACTCGTATTTATTGTTAACTTGAATAACCCGTTTGGTTTTTAGATTTCACATGGCCATGTTTTTTTTTGTGTTCTTGTATTTTTTTTAAGGATTTATGTACAGTTAAAATTTTCGAAAAATCGATTTTTTAATTATTTTATTTTCGTAATGTACATATATTCGAGTACATACAGAAAATGTCTTGTTAATCGGGCGAATATTCTACAAGGTACACGCACATTTGTAATGACGTGTCAGAACGTTCGAAAGTGCTTTCGAAACTTTAAACGCGTTTTTCTCAAAACTGTGTTTTCTTAAGTCGGTGAGCAAGATTTCTCGGAAACAGCTGAACCGGTCAGTCTCAAATTATAACACAATCATTCCAAGTATATTTTTTAGTAATTGATCGAAGGTTTTTTCTCACCGATAAATATTTTCCATTTTATAAACAATTTAAGGCCAACATTTCTGTAAAAAATCGATTTTTTTAGAAGAGGCCATATTGTCAACAATTATGATCTTGCTTATTCCTTCGATCAATTTCAAGATAATCCATTACATTAACGAAACATTTTTGGTTTTTTCATTTTAGACGATCCAGTCCAAAGATATCGTGCTCACCGCAAGACACCATTTTTTAGGTGCTCCCGGAGATCAGCTATAGCAGCTTTCAAAATAATTATATTTACAAATAGAAAATGTTAAAATACAGTTAAAACTTACCATAATATGTGTACAAATTTTTACGTTAATAGATTTAAAGTTTTTCTCAAGAAAAAACCTTTAGAAATCGATCTTTGTGGGCCTCCTGACTGGATATAACTCCTTAAAGGCTCTCAATATATGTACCTTTGTGTTAAAAATGCGATTCTTTGTCACCGACCGTTACTCAGAAAAAAATTCGGACTTTGGCCATTTTTTTTCGGGCCCATAGGTAGATGTGGCCCCTTAAGGATAATGTAGTTCCTTTTATCCCGAAGGATACTATACATCTTCCCGCGCTCCGGCGACATCCTCCACGTTAGCCTCCTGCCGTGGCCATATCTCTCCCATTTTTTTTTCGTCGTTTTTCCATTTTTTTTTTCACTCGGATGCTGCACGCGCGCCCCTCTCGCGAAGTCTTACGCCACGCGGGGCACATACGCGCGGATGTACTCTCGAACAATGCCGAGCACGGAGAGTGCAGCCTTCGCGCATCGAACCCGATAAGAGCATTCCCCGAGCCCGCGAAATTCCGTACGAAAGCGGCGTGTGTACCGCGCACGGAGAGTGCCCAGCTCGAGGGCGACCTCCGTCCACGCGGCATCCGCCGCCTGGTCAAAAGCCTTATCTTCCTCGGCCACGTAAAGCACTTTGGGAAGAGTACCCGCTCGCTACCTCGAAACCAGAAATATCTTCGGGAAGAAATCCCTTCCAGCCCCCCGGACGCGGAGCCAGAGCCGCGCGAAGCGTGCATATCGTTAAGGGACTCATCGCGGAATTTCCGCGAGATCCTCACACGCGAAAGCGCATGCATTCGCCGAAAAAGGACCTGAGCATACGTTGGATCATTTATATCGCTTTTGCACCTCGTACCGGAAATGAAAATTGTACTCTGTTAGGTGAGGGTAATTAATAATTTTAGAGCTTTTTAATCTAGCTTGAGGAGTGTTATATGTATGTATATGTACGGACTTTTAACCACCGCTTTCCTCGCGTGCTCGTCCGAAATTTGTAGAATGTGTATCTCGGGAATAAATGTTAGGGTCGTATCGTATTGGGGGCTGTATACCAAGATTATAATGAAAAGTCGTTTTTTCAGATATAATTAATACAGTCGAACCTCAATGTAACGAAATATTCCATACAACGAAAATTTGTCCATTTCCTTCCGGTTGACACCCGAATCCTTTATACAACGACATAATAATATACATTATGCTCTAATTGTTAATTGCTTGAGAAAATTAATTCAATTGAAACGTTTTTTTTAAATAAATATTCCTATATTTATAGAACCTTCTAATATATTTTTTTTAAAGAACATTTTGAGGAACATGATCTCGATATAACGAACTTCCCTAAAGATTCGTTATATCGAGGTTCGACTGTAGGTAATTTAAGGGGAGATATACACCTAAGAGCCGGAAAAAAGGTCATTTTTGTGAATTTTTCAAGGAAAACTATTTGAAATTTCGTATTGGGGTTTTAATTATCTAAAAGTATACACATTCAAAAATATGTTTAATTTTCTTTATTTGAAAATATCAAAAATATACAAGGATATTGTATGATCGTTGGAGCGTCGTAAAAAATCTGCGTATACGGTACCCACTGGCGTTTCTTCAAAAATCATCTGAAAACGAAAACCAAAAAGATTATTAAATGAGATACTATAATCTAGTAATTGTCATAACCGATTTTGAAAATATCGATTCATGACAAAATGGCGGACATTTGAACGTAAATAGTGATTTTTGGGCCAAAAATTAGTTATTATTTTGTTTATAAAACAAAAACTAAGTAACGGAAAAAAAATCCTATGACAAGTACTAGATAATGGTGTATAGAATAATCACAAAAAACCTCAAGGCAATCGGTTCATTGGTTTTCGAGAAATTTTGGATACCGATTTGAAAAACGTGGTTTTGAGAAAAACGCGTTTGAAAATTTGGGAATGAATAAATCATGAAATTTGTCAACTTACATGGAATCATCGATACCAGGCCAATAGTGTAGGTCTTCGACGGTCGACGGAATGTTCATAGCTTCTAAATTGATTTTTTCGACCATCTAGGTATATATCTCTCCTTAAAAAAACAGTTTTTCATACAGTTTAAGGCGGGACACCACTGTGACCTGTAAAAAAACGATTTTTTTGCATTTTCACGGAGTATACACAGTCGAGAATGTGCGAAAAAATTCAAGTTGAAATATTGAAAATTTACCATAATAGAGACGATTTACTGAGAGCAAGTAGCGCATCGATTTACGCATGCTAACATTTTTAATCGAATTATTCTCGAAACGACTTTTCTCGACCTGCCCGGAATGATAAATCTAGCTATAAATGTCCGATTTTTAATGAACTAAAAATATACTTTTTTAAACACCCGACGTCTTGTTATTTTTTTCAAAACGGCTGCGTACAACGAGAACTACATTTATATACATCATACAACTTTCCTATTTCGATTTTTCAGACTAACCATTGTGAAGTTATAGATCCGGCGGTAGGACCACATCTTTTATATACAGACTCTAATATACCTCAATAATGTTGTCAATTTTTTATTTTTTTCGAATGAAAACGTACACGAAATAAGTTCGATGTATGCTTGATAACATACCTTTTTTCCATATTCGAAATAAATAATCTAGTGAATAAAAAAATATTCCGGAAGAGCGACCTTTTTTGACCTGTCACAGCGGTGCTCCCTTACTACATGCTCGTAATCACATCATAAAAGGAAACACTTGACCCACAATCAGAGAATAATTGAAGCTAATAAATCTGTTTTACATTAAGTATTTACTGGAGAGCTTCGTTATAAATGAGAAGCATCGGGCCGCTGTCTTTTTCAAAGGCAAACGCATTTTTGCAGGTTTAGGAGAAAGCGCCAGCCGTTTTAACGGCAGCTTAACTCAAAGAAACAGACATTAGAATACGATAGATATATCCTCAAAATCGTATTAGAACGCAACCCGCTTCATTACGGCCCGCAAAAACGAACATGCAGACAAAAAGTACAATTTAAGGCGGTCCTCTAGTTTCTCGGCTGTTTTTTCACGGCTTTTTCAATAATTTTTTACGGGCAAAGCATCGAAATAATCAACCTCATTGTTTTTGCATAATCTTTATTAACATTTAAATAAGCTTTACAAATTTTTCGAAGTCAAAATATATAATAGAATAAAAGTTATAGTGGCCGACAGGAAGACATCAAGTAAAAGAGGTGCTTGACGGTGACCAAGATTGCGGCTGTTCTGCTTATCTGAAATCAAAAAACCAAACGGCATTTTAATCTTCATATTTAAGACTAGCGATTGAACTAGAGTGAATTCTAAATTACAAAAATTGACTTTTTTATACACTTTTGAAAATTACATTCTATTTTTTACTCATTTTTTCTTAAGGTTTTCGCTCGTACAAAAAAAACTATCGAAGCAATCATGATAATCCTAGTTCAATCGCTGGCTTATAACATGTTACAGATGCTGTATATATTTGAACAAGATCGGTGCAGTAGTTTCTGAAATATCGTGGTCACCGTTTCGAAAAATGGTGTTTCGAGAAAAACGCGTTTGAAAGTATACCTGCTCCGTATACCTGCTCCGTTCCAGGACCGTAACTTGTGAACCACTTCGAATATCGAAAAATCCTTTGGCACACATTTTCTACACATGTTGTAGATGTGATTTATGAAAAAAAATCGATTTTTTCGACTCGAGAAACTAGAAGACCGCCTTAAGAATATCAGTAATATATATATATATATATATATATATATATATATATATATATATATATATATATATATATATATATATATATATATATATATATATATATATATATATATATATATATTGTGAGTAAAAAAAGGATGTGCAGACTTATATAAAATATCTCCTCAAAAAGATTTTTTTCGCGTCGGATTATTCCTTAGTACATTAAAAAATCAGTACTGTATGGAAGTGTCAATGCGAACATCTATATTAATACAAACGAAGTTAATTAGTGTTAATGAACTTTCATTAAACTAAATCAGAGTTTTGATTATTACAATTTTGTATTTTCATTTTATTATATGTTTTTATAGTTTTATTTTCTATCCTAATATGAATTCAATCCGAATTATTCAATTCCGTCGAATTTCATATCGATTCAATAACAACATTCCATATATATTTCGTCAGTTTCCATTTCAAAAATTTTATCAAACATTTAATAAATTAAACTTTCATCAAACGGATTCAAGGTTAATAAAAAAATTTCCAAAATGACAAAAAATATCGAATGAGTTTGTCCCGAGATTCAACATACGTTTGGATTCTTACAAAAGTCACATTGACATATTCCCATCAGCAGCGTGCACCAAACAGAAATGAAATAATAAGCTCGGGCAAAATATTCGGGCGTGTCGGCCTGGGGGGGAGGGCACGTTCGTTACGTTATTGAGGGTCAAGTGAGGAGCGCGTACGGGGTCATATCATACGGATTGTGATACAGCTTCGCGTTCCCCCGAACTCGGCAATATTACAGATTCATTACACGTAGAGGCACGCACACGGACGTTAGTCCGCGAGGCGGCTGCGTGCTTGAAACAAGGCGAAAAAAGTCTCATATGCGGTAGGAATAATCCACGAAAAAGCCTTGAGGAAAGTATCATAAGGTGGAAAAAGACACGCGCACATGTATACATACATATAAATACATAAATACATACATACATACATACATACATACATACATACATATATATATATATATATATATATATATATATATATATATATATATATATATATATATATATATATATAAACACGCTTAATAAATCCATAAATTCAGCGTGTCGCTTCCAACCACAAAGTGCGTCCGTGTGCGCGTGTATGGGTGCGCGGTGGTTTTGTGCGCGGTTCATTCGGTGAACCGCGGTTTTCTTCGCTAACGAGAGAATTCACGTTGCTCGCGGACAACGCAGTATAAATATTGAAAAGGACTTGAGGTAGTTAATAAGGTGTGGTACCTGACGTCTTGGTCTCATTATAACAGGTGCGGGCCACGTTTCGCTCTTTGTTTGATCAGTCGCCTTTATTTTCATATTTGCTTTACGTGACATATACGCGTGTCCCTATATCGAAAGTTTCTCCGGTACATTGTCGCCCGGATCGTCGCAGGCGTGCTCCAGAGGTGTGCTCTCGAATGCTCCGAGGATCCGCAGCAAGGAACCCCAAGGCAAACGTCGCGGCTCCCCAGTGCGATGTTTCAACAACGAATCGTTCACAAACGAGTAGGGAAAGGACCTGCCCCCCGGCCTCGAGCTTTTATTCCGAGGGACTTTTATTGTACAAGCTGCTGGCGGATCGTGATGAGGAGGCACGAAGGCAAACACTTCCCCGGTTACTCGCCGGACGCACTTCTATCCCGCCGCGTCTCGGGCGGAAATTGTCGATATTGTCGTAGGGATAGAATTGGATCCGTATACCAAAAAAGTGTACCTAAGTTTGTTCGTGAAATTGGGATTGAAATTGGAAATATGTAGAGTAGGGTGGCCCAAATTTGAGCTCTACTTTTTGGTTTTTCTCACCACTCAATTATCCTCTTTGGAGAAAAAAAAATTGTCGCACGATCTGCGAGCGTTTAAAATTTTTTTTTAAATTTAATTAAATTAAAAAAAAAATTGAATTTTCCGCTTTATCATTTTTAAATTAACCTCGCGAAGGCTCCAGCCGGTCAATGAATATTTTGTGGCCGCTCAAGAGCGATCCAATTTTCGCCATTTTTTTAAATTCATGTCACTTATAAATTTGACGCGTTGTAAAATTTTCAAAACAATTCATCGTTTTTCTTCAGAAACAGATTTTTCAAAGTTACCTCACACTAGTAACCCAAGAATTATAATCTTTTTCCGATAAAATAATTCTTTAAAGCTCTTGTCTGTAAATCAAATTATAGGTCAATTAAAAAAAAATCCGTTTCTAAAGAAAAAAAGGGCTAATTGTTTTGAAAATTTTACAAAGTTAAATTTATGAGTGAGAAGAGAAAAAAGAATCGCGACAAGTGGAAGTTTCGAAGCACTTGAGCGAAATATTCTTTAAATATTCTTTAAAATTATAAAGCGTGAAATTCATGGGTGAAAAATAAACGAAAAAAAGAAATCGTCGTTTTAATGAAAACTTGAATTTTTGGGAGGCTCGAGCGACTTCTGAAGATTTTTTGACCGCTCGCAGATTTTGCGAAATTTTTTTTTTTTTCTTCGAAGAAGATTATTGGATTAGGAGGAAAAGAGGAAAAATAGAGCTCAAATTTGGGCCACCCTCAGTTTAGGCAGTATTCTATAAGTGGGAGTGGGTTGGGGGCAACTTTGTTGGATTTTTTAACTGTGCTTAAGGTTTCATGGGTCTGGACGTTTTTAAACAGAGATACCACATCGAAACTCACTGAGATGTCGTCTGGTTGTACCTTGATGGAGTGGATCTCGTTCAGGAAGCCTCGGGAGTTTTCTATGTGAGAGTTGTCGAGGCCTACGAGTTCCTGCAAGGGATTGCAGAGAAAACGTGCCAAATTTTTTTTTTGTAATTGCTTAAATCGACCGTTAAACTATCCAAGAATGTGTTTACAAAGTTACAGACGCCAAATGTCAATATTTTCGAAGATACAAGGCCAAAAGCGGAGAAGCGATTGATATTTGATAATGATATTTCCTCGTATTGAAAACTTTGAAGCGCGTTTTCTTCAATTTCCATTTTCACGATTTTTCCAAATTGGCAGGCGTAATAGCAAATAAACTAAACGACCTATTGAATCAAACCAAAGTTTATTTTCTTCAGTATGAGAATCGCTTCTAAGTGAATTAAAAAAGTCGTTGAAAAAGTCATTTTAAATAACTTTTATAGCACGTTAAAGTGTTTTTTTTTAACACATTTTTTTTTTTGAAACGTGAGAAAATTTTCAATTTCACGATTTTTTCAGCTTTTTCTTAATTCACCCAGAAGAAAAACATGACAATTGAACATTTTATTGGTTTGTTTGTTTCAGTCAAGAATTACGAGCTGCATCTTTCCCGCCGATTGGGGACTGCAGTGGCAACACGCACATGGAATCGGCTGATAAATCTGCAGTCATTTAGTATTTCATGTTGAAACATTTTTTTATACATTTTAAATATACATCAAAAGATACCTCAATGTTCACTGGGCTCACTTTTTTCCCCTTCTAAAAAAATTCCCGAAAAAACGCTTTTTTGGACCTTCAAATGCAGGCTTTTCCCACCGACAGGTCAGGTGGTGTTGCCAACACAAGAAAATATGCAAAAATTAATGAAAGATATACACCTAGATGGTCGAGGTCGAGGATTTAGAAGCTATGAACATTCCGTCGACCGTAGAAGACCTACACTATGGGCCTGGTATCGATGATTCCATGTAAGTTGACAAATTTCACGATTTATTCATTCCCAAATTTTCAAACGCGTTTTTCTCAAAACCACGTTTTTCAAATCGGTACCAAAAAATTCTCGAAAACCAATGAACCGATTGCCTTGAGGTTTTTTGTGGTTATTCTATACACCATTATCTAGTACTTCTCATAGGATTTTTTTTCCCTTTACTTAGTTTTTGTTTTAAAAGCAAAATAATAACTAATTTTTGGCCCAAAAATCACTATTTACGTTCAAACGTTCGCCATTTTGTCATAAATCGATATTTTCAAAATCGGCTATGACAAGTACCAGATTATAGTATCTAATTTAATAATCTTTTTGGCTTCTTCAGATTATTTTTGAAGAAACGCCAGTGGGTACCGTATACGCAGATTTTTTTACGACGCTCCAAAGATTGTACAATATCCTTGTATATTTTTGATATTTCTAAATAAAGAAAATTAAACATATTTTTGAATGTATATACTTTCAGATAATTAAAACCCCAATCCGAAATTTCAAATAGTTTTCCTTGAAAAAATTCACGAAAATGACCTTTTTTCCGGCTCCTAGGTGTATATCCCCCCCTAAAAGCACTGCGTACTCTTTGATAGCGCGCACTCTTTGGTGGCTCTACCCTACTCGCGGGCATATGATATTTTAATTAATGGGATCGCGATGCGTCGCGATCTCTCGATCCGTGAGTTGGGTCGAGAGATCCAAGGAGTGCCACTTTTGAATGTCGAACTCGCGAAAAGTCGCGACTCCGCCTTCTCCCTGTCCCTCTTCGGGCAGGCTCACTCGCGAGGGCAGCTTTCATCGACGAACGTGATTTCGCTTTTGTCCTCCCGTGCAACTTTTATTATTCGCTGTCCGCGATGCACCTGCCCGCACACACACCGCAAGAGTCACATTTCCCTCGCGGCTACGCTCTTTCACTTGTACCTCGAGATCGTCGTGGCCTTTGCGCTCGTAACGTAACTTATCGAACTGCCAAGGAAAGTCGTCGCGGACTCTCGTGTATGACGATGAAAAATCGAAGAACGCGGATGAAAAAAAAACAGAAAAAGCCGAGCGAGCAACGATACGTACCGCTCGGTCAGCCTTGTAACGAGAAACTTCCTCGGATTGGAAGGAGATGACACGTCCTTTACGCTTGGTACCTCCAACGAGACACTGCGAGAGAGGAAAGACTTGGCTTGAAATCAGATAGCGCACACGAGCGACAGGCACCTGCACCGATTCGTTATGAGTAATGACATAAATAATCACCGTCACTCATATACTTTTCCACAATGGAAAAGTATTAGTCCAGTGAAAGAGGCGAAAACCCAGAATTTTTAGCGTAGAATTAGAATTTTTACCGAAGCCAGATTGTTGCATACTAAAAGTAACCCCAATGAAATGTTGCCTCTCGGCTCACCCCAACCCTAAGAAATAGGGGTTGGAAACTTAAAAATCGCCGTATCTCGGTAATTAATAGCCCGATCGAAAAATGTTTCGAACAAAAGTTGTTTGGAATAATAAAATACGTATAAAGTTATTCAGGGTTCAACCCCCTATCGTTGAAAATAGCGACACAAAAATAATTAGAAAATTCGGGGTTGATGCGTGTGCGTTTTTGTGCCGCTATTTTCAAAGATAGGGGATTGGATGTCAGATAACTTTATACGTATTTTATTATCCCAAACAACTTTTGTTTGAAACACTTTTTGATAGGGCTACCAATTATCGAGGTACGGCGATTTTTAAGTAAACCCTTATTTCTTAGGGTTGGGGCGAGTCGAGGAGCAACATTTCATTAGGGTTACTTTCAGTATGCAACCATCTAGCTTTAGTCACAAATTCTAATTCTATGCTAAAAGTGCTGGGTTTTCATCTCTTTTGCTGGACTATACATGAGTCGACGTTCATTATTGTTGCAATATGCGACGACACTTCGTGTACCCAATTGCATTCGTCAACTCACTGTTGATGAGGGGTGAAGTGTTTTTCAATCAAATCGAAACCTAAGAGTACAGTGATGAAAGGTATCAATAAGCTGAGTGGGCAACTAGACTAATAACTGCAATTAAGTAACTGACGGTTACATGTCAAAGAAATCCGGAAGAATGCTCTTGAAAAAAATGATATGATGACAAAGGGATCGACGGATAATTTACGCTCGTTCAAACGTTCTTCATGGAGCTGGGCCACAACCGAATTAATTCGTAGACATTTGATAAATGTTACTTTCTTTACATCACATTGGTAGTAGGATCAGATTAGATTACTTACTTAGAAATATTTTTGGAGCTTTCATATGAATTGACATCAACACGCCAGCTAACTTGACGGTGGAATGTGGCAACTGAAAAAACCATTATTTAAACATGTTGCTCTTGTGTTTCACTAAACATGGGGACGATTTTTTGCAGCTAATTTCAAGCACGAAGCTCACCTCTACAAATTTCAGGGTGAGCAAACTTATAAACTTCTTGTAGAACCTGCCAAATCTTAGTCGATTTTCATGGTGTTTTAGAAGGTAAGGAATGTATATATCTTTTCAAGGCCATAGGTACTTTTTATCACATAATTCTCCTTTTCAAAACAATGTTTGTTGCTTAAAGAACGTGAAAAATAGCGGAGATTCAACCGGTCGCCGTGAAACTGTCCGGAAGGGAGGCCGGATGCGGTGTACACGCCAGCACCTCGTATTATCTGAGAAACAGTCGGCACGAAAAAATTGATTGGTATATGAGATATTCCACGTGAATGCGGTGGACTTTTGACCCCTGACCCCCGCCAATTCAATTAATTTTTTAAATATGATTCCATTGACTCTAAAAGACACCCTGAACTTTTTTACATTTTACGAAACAACCCTTAGTGAAAAAAAATGTTCTCCGAAAAAACGCCACGATTTAAAAGTCTGAAAAAATTCCCAAAAATGCGTGATTATATGAGAAAATTGTGAAGCTATCACCCGCAGTGGAAGTATGATTTTTTCTGTGCTTTCTGAGCTATTAACGTTGAAAAAAATCCGGAAAATTGACTGGTAACTGTTCAAAGTCCATGATTGTGATTTGGTTATTCAAAAGTGGTCAAAAAAATTCGTTGTGGGTATCAAAATATTTAAGTATCCGCCCGAAGTAAGCGGTTCTTGAGTTTATCGGATTTTTTGAAAAGTTAATCGCTCAGAAAACACGACAAAGGTCATTCTTCCACTGCGGGTGATAGCTTGAAAATTTTTACATATAATCACGCATTTATGGGAATTTTTTCAGACTTTTAAATCGGGATGTTTTGTTTTGGAGATTTTTTTTTACTAATGGTTGTTTCGAAAAATGTAAAAAAGATACAGGGTGTCTTTTTGAGTCAATGGAATCAGATAAAAAAAATCAATCAAATTGGTGGGGGTCGGGGAAGAAAGTCCACCGGATTCACGTGGAAAACCTCATATATATATATATATATATGTGGCTGGGATGGGAACATTTTTTGGATTTTGAACTTTTTTCCCATTCTCTATCAATGTATTTTTATCCCCTGAACACGAATATACCATTCGTTTCTGCAAAAACCCACAATTTTACAAACGAACTATAACTTCGTCCCCGTTCAAAGTGTTACCCACTCCATTCAATTTAATGCACCCTTTCTTAATGTGGGGTAAGAAGAATAAAAATAAAGGGGTAGTTCATCCCTTAATTCTTTTTTTTCAATGTACTCATAGTGGATTTCTGACCGTTTTACATTAGAAGAATTTTCGGTTCTGTTTCACTGAAATCGTCGGATCGCTAGAGGGCGAAACTTAAAAAAGCAACCCCTGACACACTTCACTTTAGGGGTGGTTTCATCCCTTAACCCTTACTTGACACACTGGCTCGTTTTCACCCGGACGAATTCGAAATAAAATGCTTACTTTCCTAAAATTCAAACTTTTCAACCATTTTTTACAACAATTTAATGTCATGATTTCGGAATTTAATTATGCAGATAGATAAAGAAACGTTTAAAGTGTATTCCGGATTGTTTCAATAAAAACGACCGAAAGGTTGTTAAGGGCAGATGGATGAAGTACTGTCCGGGTCAAATTGGCCCAGTGTGTCAAAGACGTAGCCAAATGTAAGTGTGTCAAGGAAGAGTTTAGACCCTTTTATATGCCGAAAAAATATGTTTCTAATAGTCTTTGATGTTCTACCATATACATGACTTTCAATAAAAACGAAGGCGAACAACAAACTGATGTGCCTTGTTAGGGGAGCACGAAAAATCTTCTTCGAGAACGATTACGCACAAAGATCACGGTGAACGTTTTGTTCCGACGATTTCTTTGCAAGAACGAATTTCTTTTTAATCACGTGGCATATTTTAAAAAACCGACACGAAAAAGAAAAAAATATCACAGCAGCGCGGTCATCCGCCTCGACGTCAAAGAACTTTTATCTGTCGTTTTTTTTCCAGCGAACACATGTCGCACATACGATAATTACGCGCGACAAGAATGATCCTTGCGCAAGGTCCTATCCAAAGCAACGAGAATTTTTCAAGAGGTCTCAACTCTGCAAGTTTTTTTTCGCTTCTGTGGCGAGCTCTTTTCTCGCGAGATCCCCGACAATCGCCATGTGTAATTGGAAAGGTTTATGACTTTTGCGTCCTCGCCTCGTAGCTACCGCGGATAAACGCGAGAACACGCGGCGTGCGTTTAGATAAACTTTTTTCCGTATATCGTCTCAGCCGCGTCTGCCCGAGCTCGCACTCGCATTTATCTCACTTATTCTTGCGGATATATACGAGGCAACAAATTGAGAGCTTTGCAGAGCAAACGCATGGGGTGGAAAAAGTTCGCAGACCAAGCTGGCCGCGCAGCGATGCATCGCGGAAAATAATTTATTTGAAGCAACTACAGAGTGAGTCCGGGGTAGTTGGCCACATTATTTTCAAGGTTCCGTCAAAATAAAAGCACAGACGTTTCTTGACTTATCTTCATTGGTAATTAAACTTTGAACATTAAACTTTGAGATAATTTACGAAATTGAAACAATCTCCTATCAGATCAACCTCAAAATTACTATTTTTCAAAATCATGATTGGGTATCTCCCCCGAAGTATCCGGGTGTGATGACCACCCATGTAGAGATTGACCGTTGGGCCTGGGACGGGCCTTCACAGCTAGCCTTTCTAGAATATTGGGCCGTGAGTATTTACCAATGAGGTGCCTTTGTAGAAATGATAAGAACGGCCCGATATCGGCCAACAGAGCCAACAATTATTGGGCCAATGATTTAATTCATTGTAGCGGCAATGTTGGTGATTGCACTTGGCCCTATGTGGGCCCTCTTAAAGGGCCTATGTAGAAATTGACCACTGGCTCTATGATGGGCCTTCACAGTTGGTCTATCTAAAAGTTAGTCTATCTAGAATATTGGGCCGTGAGGTTGTTTGGGTTTGTTTGAGTGCGTGATAAATATTCAACCTATATCGGGCCACGATTGGCCCGAGATTGGTCCTTATGGATACATATTTCATGGAATAACTTTGAAATAAATTGTGATTCGCGTATATGACAGGTTTCAAAAGTGGCATATTTTACTTACTTATGTTGGTTATTTACAAATGCCAATAATAGGCCAAGACTTGATTACAAAAACTGAACTACAAAATATAAACGATTAATATATGACGTGCCAGTCATTTGCCTATTCTGGCACAATATACAGATAATGAATAACCCAAGGCTTAAATAAAATAAAAGCGGGTATGGTCTGACCCACTTAGGCAATGAAGGGCTTAGATTAATTAAATGTAATTTCCAGTATTTTAGCATTGCCAGTTTTAAAATTGGCAAATTTCGATGAACTATCACGGCTGTTTATTGGTTTTAACAGATGGGCTCGGATAGGTTTTAGTGATGGGCTGATATTGTGCTAGTTCGCAATTTATAACGGAACAATAATGGGCCAATGTAATTGGCAGTACTTCAGCATCACCAGTTTAAAAATTGGCACATATTGTTTATCTATCATGACTGTTTAATGAATTTAGAAGATGGGCCATGATAGGTTTTAACTATGGGCCGATATTGTGTCGGTTTTCAATTTAGAACGAGACAATAATGAGCCAATGTAATAGCCAGTATTTTAAGATTGCCAGCTTTAGGATTGGCAAATTTAGTTTAACTATCACTGCTGTTTATTCGTTTTGAAAGATGGGCCAGGATAATCTTTAGTAATGGGCCGATATTGTGCCGGTTTTCAATTTATAACGGAACAATATTGGGCCAATGGAATTGTCAGTATTTTAGTATCTCCAGTTTTTAAATTGGCAAATTCAGTTTAACTATCAAGGTTTATTAGTTTTTAAAAATGTTTATTAGTTTTTAAAAATGGGCCAGGACAGGCTTTAGGGATGGGCCGATATTGTGCCAGTTTTCAGTTTAGAGCGGAACAGTAATGGGCCAATATTATTTCGCTTTTGTTGGCTTACACGATGGTCCCAATATTGGCATGATCATAACATTGGGCAACTCATGGCAACCTCTACATGGGCATGAGCAGAGGTGAGATGGCCAGTTACCCAGCAATATGCTCTCGCTTTTCTCTTTGGTTTTATGCTTTGATTCTTAATTTTTTTCTTTTGGCCACATCTAGAACACATATAATCGAAATCAGTATAATTTTTGTGTACCCAAAGTTGGCACACTATCCACTGAAGCCAGTCTTCGATGAGACGAGTTTCATATTAATTTTCTCCGCAACATTTTTTGACATTGTTCTTACATCATCTTTCTAAGGTCTTCCTAGGTATTTCGTGGATCCTAGCGGCCGCACGAACCGCCAATTCATCATTTTTTACAGCACCAATAGCTGCTTTTAATGATTCTTGAGTCCAGTTCCCTCGTAGAGCAATTGCTTTTCTCTTGCACTTATTACGCATCTAAAACAAATGTAGAAAAAACGAATAACTTGAACACATTACAACTAATACTATGGCCATCATACACCGACTGTACGTGGACATCGCTCCTAATCTCCCGGGAGAGATTGCCACATCAAAATGTCAACAAGTAGAAACAATACATGCGAAATCTTGAGGTTATAACAAAGCACTGTCCGTGAACTATTCAAGAAATACAACAATAACCATTACTTTTACAAAATAACATCACCATAATGTAAAAAATGCAACTGTAAAAAAATTAGCGGTAGACAGAATAATTAAAAAGGATTTTACTTACTTAACATTTTTTGCCAAACTTTTGCTCGTACACTTACACCTGCGCACGACGCGAAGCGGATCAAGCAGTAACACTTTCTGTTGGCCATCTCTCCCTTATGGCCAACTCCCCTGGAATTATCCTATGTGGCGTGGCTGACGTATTCATTTTTCTTTTTTAAGCTACTGCGTTTTATTGACTTCCACCAAAACATTGAGTAGATTTATAGAAGTGCTTTTGCTTGTAGCATACCTATCATTCAAAATACACTTATTATTGAGCGTTTATTCCAGAGGAATAATTTGTCTTGTATATATTTCAGTGGAGAATCTTTGGATCTGCCAAATAGCTTATAGAATCCCAATAAATGACGAGGGTCCGCTGCGTCGCATTGTAAGTCGGAACATGGTGTTGAGCCGTGACAACACTGTCAAGTTTTAGATTGAGTATGTTAATGGCTATAGCGCATATCAGGCGACTTTTTCTATATGCAAAAAAAATGGCGGACTTTCTTAAAAAAAAACAACGAAAAATGTGTTTTTTTTCACCGTTTTTGCCAAAAAAATAGTAAATATCAAAATTTAAAAAATCTCAAGTGTATTTATTAATTGTAACAACTGTTATATCAATATCTATAATGTAAACCTATCAAAAAAATTCATGAAAATGGCCTTTTTTAACGTCTGAAGACTCCTTAAAAAAGATAATTGTTAGTGAGAAAAAGGAAAAAAATAGTGCTCAAATTCTTTCCCTTCCAAGCTTGTGCACACCCTTAAAAATCTTAAGGACGTAAATAAACATAGGATACATTGCGTATCAAATCAAAGTCTGGTAAATCCGAGTCCAAACAAATGTATTCAGTTAAAAATAACCATTTCCCACCGTATAAAAAGATTTACGATGAGCTCGCGCTTAAACTTCGCCGCGTTTCGTCTCTTCTACTTCCCTTTCACCGGATATTTGTGATCAATTTATCCGAAATCGCGAGAGCAAACGTTCGCTTGCGCCCGATCAGAGAAAGATTCTTCCTCTTTCGATACGTGACGGGAATTGATGTGCTATGCACTCTCGGAATACGAGCGAATCGGCATTCCGTACGTCTTTTGAATACTCGAAATCCTCGGAGCAGCGAAATTTCCAATCTCTAAAACGGTCCCGAGAAAAAGGTTAAACTATTCCCGGCTTCCCGTTCCACCCCCCCCCCCCCCCCCCCCCCCAATAGATCGCGGGATAATGGTCAGCCTCCTAATGGCACAGCAATCAAACGTCTTTCACAAAGCTGATTACTCATTAGACTCACACGAGCGAAGCCCCGGGCAAAGTAAATGTTTACTTGCAATCGCGCGCGGTCTCGCGTATATCTATACACGCGCGCGTCGTGTGGGGCGAACTGTACATTAAATATTTTTCGACTGATTGTAATTGCTATGATCGTGACATGGCCAAAATCGAGTAGACAGCGATTACTTCGTCCAACCACCGACCACGATCGATATTATTATAGGCGGGATCGCGATATTACGATCGGCATATATCGATGTGTGTGGTAGGCATTTAAGGTCCGATGCCTCCTACCCTCTATAAGTGTATGTCCGCTCTTTCCGAATGCTTTTATCTTGGCGTATGTATATTTTCATAGCGTATATGCGTGTAGAGATGTAGCAGTGCATTGATGTAGCAGTGCATTGATGTTCGCGATGATTCCGCAATTCTCTCTCTCTCTCTCTCTCTCTCTCTCTCTCTCTCTCTCTCTCTCTCTCTCTCTCTCTCTCTCTCTCTCTCTTCTCTTTCAAAGCCTACATCCTCTCGGGGCATCACAATTTCGCACAATTTAAAATTAGCCACACCGTGGACGCGTACGTACACGGGACTATGGATATAAGGTATATTAGGATCGCCCTCGAGACTCTAATCGCCGTCGACTGTGCCTTGTACATCTTAATTCGCCATAGGCATCACCGAGGAGCATCGATTTTTTGTGGCCACTCGTAATGCTCGTCTAACGACCGAATCTTATTGCTTCATCGACTCGAAAAATCTGCAATTCCGGAGACCACCCTGGCATGTCTATTTTTTTTAAATATGTCTCACTTCCTGTACAGACATTTGTTGGGGAGTGACCGGATCTTACCACATCCCTACGAGGATTTAATAGGGATGCTGCACGTAGGAAGTCTACAGTTGCTTTTTAGCTTCTAAAAGAGTCAAATAATGGGGTTATGAAGCTCGACATAAATATTTAATTTTTTAAATCAACTCATAAGCAAAAATATGACGAGGTGGGCACCCGCTTACCCGGGTATGTAAGGGGAGGGTAGGGGTTTCGGCGTGAAAAAAACACTTTTTTGCGATTTTTTTTCATCTATATGGATAGAGTAAATTTATTGAAACCTTTTGTACATTGTCGAGTGTTATTTCAAGAACATTCCGTGAAATTTGTACGCGAAAATATCCACAAACAAGCCGGTGCCGCGTTTTTTCTCGAAACCACTTTTTCAAAGTCCGTGTTCACTGCCATTTGAAAACTACATGACCGATTTATTTTAAACTTGGTACACACTTTCTACATATAAAATACCTCCCCCCAACGGGTAGTTTGAGATTCTTTTTACATTTAGGGGGTTTTCCACCCCCACATGAATTTTTCGTGAAAAATAGCACTTTCCACTTTCCATGACCACCAAAAATTTAGAAATGAAAACAAAATTATCAAAGACCGTTGGAGGGAGGTTTTGATGATACTTTGACTAAATTTTAATGGTACTTGATTTCAGATAATTTCCGGCTGAGATACAGTGAACACCGCAAATTGTGTTTTTCCAAAGGCGTTCTTGGAAAAGCGTTGTCACCGGCTTGTTTGTGAATATTTTCGCGTACACATTTTACGGAATGTTCTTGAAATGACACTTAACAATGTACAAAAGGTTTCAATACATTTACTCTATCCATATGTATGAAAAAAAATCGCAAAAAAGTGTTTTTTTTCACGCTCAAACCTATCCTTCCCATAAGGGTTAAGATAAGATTTATCCTTTTTTAAATCCACTTCCTTTGTATATATATATATATATATATATATATATATATATATAGTTTGTTTATAAAATCCAATGAACAGTATGCGATGCCACCCTCCAACAATCGTATCGAATGCTGTTCGATAATGTGAGAATCCTTAAGGATTCAACTTGGATTCGTACATTGGATTTCAATTGGGAATCCTGAGTGGAATCCAATGTACGAGCGTGGCGCATTAGTACAGTGATCCATTGCCATGACCCATTGAATCCCTATGAGAAAGTCGAGACAAGTATGGAATGCCAATTGGATACCTACGATGATTTCGACTCGGGATGTTACACTTTATCGTTTTCCTTCCTTTCCCTTTATGTCTACCCTAGTTCCAGCTGCTCAGAGACTCGGAGTGTTGCCCGCAGCCACACTGTCCTACGATCGAATCGGCACGAGGGTAAACGGAAACTGCGCTAGTCACCCCGTAAGTCATCGCGCGGCTAACCGGTCACCCATCCAAGTATTGGCCCAGGTCACCGCTCTTCGACACAAGGAATCGTTGCAGCCGCATACCGATCGCGCGCCCATTACCATCGCTCTTATCCGAATTTACAAAAATACCGATCCACCCGATACACCTGTCCTCTCGGCTTTCTCTCGCCTCATTTAAAAAGCAAAATGTATGGGTGCTGCATGACACTGACTGAGTTCGGTCAATAATGATCCGCGTTCGATTCCGCAGTCCCGGAAATGTGTAGTTGACAAAAAAGCGCGTTGCAGAGGAACATGTCTGGTTTAAATCCACCAAAACGACACCTGTCTCCAGTTCCGTCCAGCCACTTTGAAAAATGATGAATTTTTGTGGTTCCCCAACTTACGGGAAATGGAGTCGAGCATGGTAACAGGAACGCACATAAATCGGTGTGGGTAATCGTGCGGGCAGGATTTCCGAAAGCCTGAAAAATTGCACGGGGCTGTTACGCGACAGCCCATAGCGTAGCAGGAGCCTGATAAATGAATGGAAGTGCAGCAACGTTTAAACGAGGCGTCCCCCTCGTCCAGTGGAAGGAAGTGAGGATGCGAGAAACACCCCGAAAACAGGAAAACCGCGATTTTTGACTGATTGGCCGGGAAAGGGGGTGAGGGGCTAGAATTGGAGGGGAGAAAAAAAATTGGAAGCGACGGTTCGTGAGGATGGGCCACGTAGTGTGGAAGAGCGTCGAGGAGAGTCGGTGGTATTGTTAATGAGAGCGCGTGGCGTGACGTCTACCGTATGGCTTCGTATACGGCCCGTTGGGGATGTATATATATATATATATATATATATATCTGTATGCATGGCTACCGGACCCTACTCGGTAGAGGTTTTAACGTTTGGGTAACGTTTGGGTAATTAATTCGGAGTTCCCCCCCCCCCCCACCCCCTCACTCGTTCTCTCTCTCTCTCTCCCTCCCTCTCTCTCCTCAGCTGGTGTAAAACATTGCTCCTCCAAGTGTGCAGCGCAGATCTATCAGGCCAGGAATTACGAGCGATAAAACTTGTCGGTTGCTTACGTTCTAGAACGGCGCGATCTCAAAAATTATTACGACGTGCATAACAGTGTTAAAAAATTACATGCAAATGGAAATTCCTCGCATTGCTTCCTGCTAATTCGTGTGCATTCGCGAGTCCTAGTCGGCGACTCACTTTATTAGCCAACTTTGATTTCTCTATTGCAGAAATCTTGTCGACGGACAACGAAAAAAGAATCTGCGAAAATGGGCTCTTCGTTTTCTCATTTTTCGCAATTTCCATTGAGGGGTCTTTGCACTTTAGACGCTAAAAAAGAGGCTATTTTCATGAATTTTGGAAGTTGTTACACTTAATAAATACACTTTCAAAATAAATTAAATTTTTTTTTATTCAAGTCACTATTCGTAGACGAAAATGGTAATTAGAAAAATGTCCTAAAAACATGGTAGGTCTGCCCTGTTGATGAAATCTCGCCGATGGATCATCCGAAACGAAAAAACCAAACGGTTTTAGATTCAGTATGTTAATGGCGATAGCGCATATCATCCGATTTTATATGTATGCAAAATTAACAAAATGGCGGACATTTTTCGAGAAAACAAAAAAAAACGTCTTTTCTACCGTTTCTGGCAAAAAATAGTGAATATCAAAATTGAAAAGAAATCCTTGATATGCGCTATAGTTATAGTTGTAAAGAATATGTGATTAACATTTCATGAGGATCGGTTCAGTAGTTTCGAACATTTTATCAACAAGCCGCCGAAAAACGTTGTTTAGAAAAAAAAGTGTTTAAAATTTGTTTGGGTTACATAAATACATAAAAAACATTTTTTTTATGTATTTCGAAAGTGTATTTTTTAAGTGTAACATCTTTTATGTCAATATCGATGATAAAAACGTATAAAAAAAATCATGAAAATAGCCTTTTTTAGCGTCTGAAGTGAGAAGACCCCTTAACAGGTTATGCTTAGTTGTAATAGTCGAAACTCGCTGCTTTTTAGAAACTTTTTTTCTAGAAAATCGTGATGATAAGTTTCTCCAAAAATTTGATCTTTGAAAAATTATCATCTGGAGAATACTGTAATTTTTTTGAGTAAAAATATTTAATTTTAATCGAGTTACAGCCGATGTCCGGAAAGCACCTCTCGAAACCGTATTTTGCGGTAAGCAATGACCTTCTGAATCATGTTATCCGAACTGAAAAAATCAAACAGATTTCATTAGTATATTAGTTTATCCTATGATCAATGAAGGAATTTCCGAAACATCAAATTGAAATAAAATGGCGCGTGTTCAATGTGAGAGTCTTGATTTTTGCGAAAAAGATTGGCATTTTGGGTTCATCAAATCGAAAGTATACATTGAAGAAAAATACTTCAATCCAATACTATATTGTAGATCTAGAAAAAGTACTGAACATTTTAGAAAGATCGATGCATTAGTTTTGGAGATATTTTGCTCACCGACTTTGAAAACGTACTTTCGAAAAAAAAGCATGTAAAATTTCGAACGAAGTTCCGAACGTTCTGACGGGCGTCAAAATAACACCCCATAAATCTTTCAATTTTGATCCGATCACTTTCAAATTTTCAGGGAACATTTATTAAATGAAATACTGTCAAAATATATTGATTATGAAAAAAGTCATTTTTCGACTTTCACGTGTAGGCATAACCCCTTAAGCACCACACCAAAGCCATTTTGCCCCACTAGTTACCACAATTTGTCCCAAGCTCCAAGGTATTCTTCATATTTTTCATTCGACCCTCTCAAACCCGAGGGATCGTTTCCCTATGCCCACGTGCTACTACCACCAACGGGACGTCAACAATCGGCCATGGGCAACATTCTAAAAGTCTTTCGATATTGAAAACGAACTAATCACCCATAAAAGTAAAGATCCCGCCAAAGTTCGCACGCAAAGTAACACCAGCAATGAAACAGAACCACCGAGCCCGAGACAATTCCAATATCCCCACAGAATTACCAACGACCGAACATCCCCCGTCCACCAATACTCCAAATTTGAGCGTGATTGGTCCAGTGGTTCTTGAGATACCAGGCTTGCAACAGGCTGCGAGTCAATCGCACGAGACACGAAGGAACGTTTCCTCTCAGCAACGATGATGCACACCACGGTGATACTTTGTTCAATCAAAGTACCGTGTAAATAGCTACCGTTTCTATTGCACAAAATAAATAAATGCGAGAAAATTGCCGGCTCAGAGGGATCCCGTATACATTCAAGCTGCATACACTCTCTTATTGCGGAGTATCGTTTATGCGGACGGTAGGGTTGTGTACCGCAGCAGTTCGGAATCATTATCTTGAATTACTGGACCGTCGTGTGCATGAACACGCGAGAATCGGCCGGTTATACGTTGCCCTTACTTCTGCATACACACACACCTACACCCATACGCACCCATACACATCTACACTCACACACACCCACACCCATACACACTCTCTCTCTCTCTCTCACACTAACACACACACACACATGCACACGCACGCACACACACACTCACACCCATACACTCTCTCCCTCTCTCTCTCTCTCTCTCTCTCTCACACACACACACACACACAAACACACACACACACGCTCACTCACATCTACACACACGCACCCATACCCATACACACAGACACCCATAGGCTCCCACACTGTAAAAAATGATATGACATTTACAATAAATTTAAGATATAAAGGAATTGAATTTTACGAACTCAGTAGATGAAATTAAATTTGAAACACTTGTACCGTAAATTTAAAACAGGAACATGAAATTCTAACGTGGATATAGAATTTAATATATGCAACATGTAATTTCAAAGACAAGTTTGTAAATTTGTGGAAAATCTATTGCATTAACCCGTGTCTTCAATTGAAAATTACTACAGATGTATAATAAATAAACTATAAAAAAAGAGCATTGAAAATACAAAACAAGTTTGAAATTTATTTACAGCTGCCTGAAAAATATAATATATGTGAAACTGAATTTTACAACACGTACAATGCATGATCACAACAGATTACACGTGCATTATTTTTCAAACGCACAAATATATTAATAACACGGAGCTACACTTTCATTTTTAAAATGAACTGCTTTGGATTTTCAAAATATTATCTGAAATTTCATAAACGACATCCGCATAAAAAACATCATACACTTGTGGATTAATTTTTACACAGAAGCTTTTCACAGTGTATATTAAAGGTAATACTTTGGTTCCGTGAAATTGATACACACCCGTATGCTGATATTAGCAAATGGTTCTTGAATTTAATATACACTCGTATTTTGATATCAGTAAATGGTTCTTGATTTCAATATACTTGGATGTGATTATTTCTTTACACGTGCATTATTTTTCAAACGCACAAGTATATTAATATTACGGAGCTACACTTTCATTTTTAAAATAACCTGTTTTGGATTTTCAAAATCGTATCTGAAATTTCATAAGCGGTATCCACATAAAAACTTTCTACACTTGTGTGTTAATTTTTATACAGAAATTTTTTACAGTGCATATACACACACCTACACTCCCACACACTTACACACACACACACACGCACCCATACCCATACACACACACATACCCATCGGCACCCATATACACATACCTACACTCCCACACACTTACAAACACACACACACACACACACACACACACACACACACACACACACACACACACACACACACACACACACACACACACATACACACACACACTCACTCACTCTCGCGCACCCATACCCACACACACACACACACACACACACACCCATATATACACACATTCACTCCCGCACACCCACACCCATATATACACACATTCACTCCCGCACATACACTCCCACACACCCCCACGCATACACACTCCCACACACACGCGTGCACACTTACACACCCACATCCATACACACGCACACACACACACACACACCCACGCGTGCGCGCGCACACACACACACACACACACACACACACGCACGCACGCACACGCACACCCACACACGCACACACACCCATATACACACACATATACACGCCCACACCCCCACACCCATGCACATTCCCACACACACACACACACACACACACACACACACACACACACACACACACACACACACACACACACACACGCACACACACACACACACGCACACACACAACTCTCTCACTCACTCACTCACACACGCATGCACACACGAACACACACGTTCATACATATATTGATCAGAGATAATCTTACCCTGACAAGATATCTCGTAAAACGGGAGCGCGCGTTAATGCGTGATCTCGAATCGCGAGTAGTACGATAATGACCAGCATCCACGCGCTCAGGCGGCACACGCATCTTCTCGCGGCGAGACGGGCTTTAGTGTGACAGAAATCCATACAAATGACACCCATACGCAGAGAAGCAACGTTGTAACGTACATCCGCGCGTGTGAACATGTATATCCACGATATCTCTACGTTAACGTGCGAAGCGTTTGCGGCTACATGTGTACATTCGTATGTGGTACGGGTTCGCAAACTAAAAGTAATTTGCGCGTCACGAGGGAGCCATAAACGGCAGTGCCACCGTTAAGATAAGTCTTCGTACGGAGCACGCCGAATGCGCGATAGCGTGCAGCCGTTAAACGATCATCGTTGTCGCGAGTAATAACGTACACGCGGCTATCGCCAGGCTAAAGTATAGGGAGTGTATCACAATATCTCAATTAATCGCCCGGCGAGCTTGGGATGAAATTGAAAAATGGACGCAACCACCGAGCTCTCTGGACCGACCTACATTACGAAATGAATACATTTATCTACGTGTGTCTCGTATCGTGTGTGATATCGATCGGGTATATCACGTGCATAAGACGCTGAGTTATGGCGTCAATGGAGAGAATGCACATGGGACACGCCACCATCCCGTAGAATTCACGGCGAGATTTGTTCGCGCACACGATATTGATGCTGATAAGAGTTCCGGAATACCTTGGTCGCGATACGCAGATCGCGATTTTTCGCCTTTCGAAAGTGTGGACGGCTGACGCTTATGGCGGGAATGGATTTTAGGGTCGTTTCGTATTGAGCGGTCTAGGTGATCTTGAAATATCGAAAATTAGGTTTTTTGGGTGGATTGTTTTGCAGCAGAGGGTCTCAACTTTAATTTTGAAATAAACATTTTGTTAGAATTCCAACGAATTGTGGGGATTTTTTGTGGGGGTTCAGATCTCTTCAGTGATTTACCCTCTTTCTTTCGCGTTTTTCTCGAAATCGTGTTTTGTAAAACTGGGTAAGTTGTCTGTCAAAATTTAGTCGTTCGATTCACGTCAAATTCGCACAGAGCATAGTTTATGATGGTTTCTATTGCATGATCGGATCATTTTCGATTGATAGTGATAAGAAGGATTGGTACTGATAAGAGCTACGTTCTGGAATACCTTGATCGCGATGCGCAGATCGCTATTCATTGCCTTTGGAAAATGTGGACGGAGTCGAGTGGAGCTCACGACGGGAATGAATTTTGTGATGGAATCATCACTGTGCAACGGATCGACAAATAGCTGATATTTGCGATTTTTTTGTCGATGGTTAAAATACGCTAATTAGTCTGATTTTTTTATGTCGAATCAAAGCGCTCATGAAGAATGGAAAATAATTTGTTAAAAGTTTATTTATATTAAAAAAAAAAATTTTAGTGGTTGAAAATGTTTTCGAAAAAATTAGTACAAAGATCATTGATCAGTATGAAAGCCGCTATCTTGCTATGGAGGTTTTAAAAAAATCAAAATTGAGAACCTGGCGGCGGTGTGATGAAGAGTATCGAACTTAGTCTAGTTTTTCGACAGTATTTCGTTAGAAAAATATGAATATTGAAAAAAATAAGCTTCCATAGCAAGATAAAGAATGACGTGAAGAATATTGTGTCAAAATTTACGTCGGATAGCTTGAAAGCTCTTCCTTTGAATGTGCACACCGTTCTGAAAACCGACATTTCGAGAAAAACGCGTTTGAAGTTTCGAGTGCGGAATTTCCAAATAATTGTCTACTTACGATCAATCGGCAATGCCAGGTCCATGTTTACATAACAAAAAAAAACCCGAGATATTCACGTATTTGATAGTTTTTATTTTTTTAAACTTCGAGTCTTTTGTCCCCTGATTGAATGGTTTTTCGTTTTTTTCTACCCTATTTTTGAAGATACGAAGATCAACGTTCAATACGTTTTTACGGACTTTTATGCCCCAAACAACTTTTGTTTGACATATTTTGTGATAAAATTATCATGTTCCGGATTAAATGGTTTTCAAACTTTTAAAAACATTTTTGAATATCTTCTCGGGGGTTGCTTGGAAAATTATTATCGCCATTCGATTCAGCGACATTCAATTGCCCTTAGATCAATTTAGAATACAGAATTCATTGCATGCTTTTTGCAAATTTGCCTTGCCGAAATTCGGCTCCTTTTAAGGGGATATACCAGTGTGAAAAGCTCAAGCCTCCCAGCAGGCATTATTCGAGGAAGAGGAGGGTCCACTGTATGGGCCAAGTATAGCTGATTAGCAGTTTTTATGGTAAATATCATTTTATCTTGCAAAAATCGATAGTTAAATCTTTAAACGCGTTTTTCTCGAAATGAGATCTTCCAAATTTGCCGACGTTGTGACTCAAAGAGCAATTATCCGATTGACTTGAAATTTGAACTGAGTACTCTTGAATATATTTACTCTAAAATGACGTAGGATATTGTCAATTGGATGAAAATTGACCATTTGGCATTGAAAAAAACGACCATTTTATAGGCAAGAAAACAGACTTTTTTTTCATAACTACGCCATTTTGTTAGATTTTGATATTTTTCGAAAATCCTACGTCATTGTACAGGAAATACCTTCCAGTTTAACGAAATTTTTTCCTTTTTCGGTTTCAGCTGCTCAATCGGCCGGAATCATGTCAGCAGTGGAGGAACTTTTTTTTGGCGCCTCCGAAGGCGGCGCATAAGTCGCTTGGATCTCAATATTTTTCTATGAAAAAATTATGTAATATAGGTCAAATATAGCCAAATATATTCTCAATTTTCCGAAACATTTAATTGAGTACTTTTCTTCCAAAAAAATCCCGAAGATCACCAAAATTTTCAGCGTTTACAATGGTATAGCCCGTTAACAATGTACATTGAGGATTCTACGATGCGTGAGAAACGAGTGGCGGGGGAGGTGTGCAGGGACAAAGAAAATGGAATATATAAGCATATCGTTTGTGAATGACGTTGTATCGCGGAGTGTGTCGCGGTGGATGCGCCGAGGGGTCTCCCAACCGAGGTAATGACTGGAGCTTCCTGTGTTCACGAGCCCATGTACCGAACAACACGTATATACCATTGCGCGATCCAACTGTATGAGCGACGGCCCCGTACAGCAATATATGTGCATGTATATATATTTATATATAAACACGCGACCCTATGCAGGATATCCGACATTTAATCTGATTTCTGGATTATACGCCTCCAAGAGCAACGATAACAAAGCTTCCCTCCCTCTGTCTTTCTCCCTCTCGCCATTTCTCACTCCCTCATCAACCCCGTTTAGATACATGGACGTACCAAACCAAACACCTTCCCCCTCCCCTCGAATCCGGGTGTTTCAGTGTTTCCGGCGTTTCCTCTACGGTCCAACACTGATGCATACATATGCGTTGTCTTTTTCACTTTCTCCCTCGATCATTACCGACCACCTATTCCAAACGGATGTTCTCCAAAAGACTCCGCTCTCTCATTTTTCTCTTTTTTTTTCATCGCGTTCGCGCCAGTTCCGATCCTTCAATAATTCCCGAATAACTCGGCCTCCATCATTTCCCGTCAACCGAAAGCTAACAATTTCGTCTGATGTCCTCGGTCCAGTGGTGGACAATGGAACATTTATTCCTAATTTACTTTCCTTCGCCATGGAAAGGCAAAGTTCCGTAATTTTTTTTTCCGAAGCAGCTACGCCTGATAACCGATATTCAGATTTTCATATGATCCGCAAATTAAAGGGATTAACGTCTACCGAGAGGCTCGAAAAAATGGCCATATTCCGATTTTTTGGGAAAGGAGCCTTTAAGGGGTCATAACGGTGTACAATTTTCACTAAATCGATTTTTTTTGCCTTATCCGATGGTATAATCGATTATCCACTGCCGCTCAAAATACACCAGTTGATATTTCTGGCCGCACTGAAAGTTACATAGCTTCGTCAAAAAAAAAAGATAACCGAATTTACCGAACGGCGTTTTGAAGGGAATGAATTCAACGTTGTTTTGCTTTTTTGAAAAAATTTTTATTTTTTTTTTTCGACCCAGTACGCACTTTTGTACGTGACTTTCGGTTATTTTTCGACCATCGAGAATTGAGAGTTACGGATTTTGTTCGTCATGTTTATCCATGATCAACTTGAACGGGGTAGCAGGAGCGCTATTTTCGTTTTTTTTAAGTTTCGTACGATTTTTTTTCGCGGAGTTATTTCATTTTTGGCTAAAAAAGACAAATTTTGGAAAATGCCACGTAACTCAAGAATTGTAGGGTTTAAGAGAAAATGTCAGCAATGTAAAAAGTTGCGTAAATTTATACTGGATCGCCTGAAATTTTTTCAAAATTTTCCTTTGAGAATTTTGTTTTTTTTACTATTTTCGCTCGAAACTGATGTGTAAGACGGCTTAACTCGAAAAGTATGGCGTTTATAAAAAAATATCAAGAGGACAAACTTTTTTAATTTTCGATTTCAAATTGGCTTACATATTTCTAGTTTTTTTTCTGAAATTTGTTTGGCTGCACCTCGAAGAATCGTCCGAACAATTTATTGGCGTATCTCGAAAACTATTGAGTTAGAGACAAAATCTCAGGAGTGAAAGATGTTGCAGTGTTTCGTTTTGAATATGTTGATATTTTTCAGATTTTTTCAATTTCTTTTTACAATGTTTCAAAAACACTTAGACGACCTGAAAAAAAACATGGTAAAAAAATTTGTGTAAAAAATCTGAAAAAATGTCAACGTATGCAAAACGAAACACTGCAACATTTTTCCCGTTTCAAAATTCCGCACGCGAAACTTTAAACGCGTTTTTCTCGAAACGTCGTCTTTCAAAACGGTGTACATTCTTAAAGGAAAAGTTTTCGAGCTATCCGTCTGAAATGTTGACACAACATTCTTCACGCCATCCTTTATCTTGCTATGGGAGCTTTATTTTTTTTTTGAAACCTTTACATTTTTTTCAACGAAAAACTGTCGAAAAAGTAGGCCAAATTCTATACTTTTTTTCAAACCGTCGCCATTTTGTCGATTTTGATGAAAAAAAATCTCCATAGTAAAATAGCGGCTTCCATACTGATTAATAATTTTTTTACTAATTATGTTTTAGATATGATTTACCGCCACAACCGTGTACACCGTGAGGAAACCTTTTTTTTCGATGACATTTTCAACCGTTAAAAAATGTTTAAAAAAACAAACATATAAAAATTGACTTGCTGTCCTTCACGAGTGGTTTGATTTGACATAAAAAATCAGACTGCTTAGCGTAATTTAAACATCGAAAAAAAATCGCGAAAATCAGCTATTTTTCGACCCGTAACACTGTGAAAAATGATGAAATCTGATGAAATGATCCCTTTAAAAAAATGACCAAAACATACAGAAAAACAACAAAAACATGGCCGCTGGTAGACGATGAAATGTTTTCGTGGCGTTTGGTGATGGACACTCTTCAGCTTAAACGGTCCATCTGAAATCTAGAAACCAAACGGGTTATTCAAATTAACAATAGATACGAGGCGTTTACAATCGTCGATTTTTTAATCTATTTTTTAACAACGTGTTGACGAATTGAAACTCGAGCATACGAAATGTATGAAAAAAGTCGTCAATTTTATGTAACTATTAAAAAATGAAGATCGGATAAAAAAAAAGTGAAATCGTCAATGACCTTTAAATGTTTCTCATAGTATCCCCTATCAATTTGGAAACAATCCATCAAGTGCTTCTCGAGGTATCAAGGCCACCGACTTTGAAAACAGTGTTTCGAGAAAAACGTGTTTAAGGTCGTACGAGCGCGCAATCTTGATTTCTCAATCTTAGATTTTGCTCAAATTTTAAACAGACATTGTTCATATAATTATGCATGTTCGAGTGCAATTTCAAAACAGTCGACTATTTAGATTGGGAGATGATGGGTTTTAAAATTGCAACTATTAATACTGCAGGGTCTGCATTAAAGTTTAGACAGGATAATTTTCCGCAAAAAATATTTGTGCCCTAAAATCAGAAGACATATGGCAATACCGCATTGTTCCACGTATCCAATGACGTGAGTTTGCGCGGCATATTTAAAATAATACTCCAACACAAATTTTCATTTGGAAGTAATTTTTAATCGAAAAAAGTTTTTAATTAGTTACGAAGGAACCAACACTTTTATTTGTTCATGAAGATAACATAAACAATATAAAATATTAATATGTATAATGCAAATATTTTTTATGATAAAATTTTTAACTTTAGGAACACGATAATTCTATTTTTTTTCGAAATATTTTTCACAGAAAATTATTCTGTCTAAATTTCAATGCAAACCCTGCAGTGTTAAAAGTTGCAATTGTAAAACCCATTATCTCCCAATCTAAATAGTCGACTGTTGTCAAATTTCACTCAAACATGCACAATGATATGAACAATGTCTGGTTAAAATTTGAACAAAATCTATATAAATCAAGATTGCGCGCTCGTACTACCTTAAGGCGAGATATACATTTACAACAATAAAAAATGTTTTTTTTTTAATTTTCTTTCAACGATAGAACTACGTATGAAGAATATTTTCCTAAAGTTTCAAAGCGAAATTTGAAGAACTTCAAACGTTTGCAGCCCGTCAACGCTGTGCCTCACCGCTCGGATTCGGAGCGGGCGTGAACTTCAAACCCGTTTTTCTCAAAACTGCATCATCGAAATTGGCGTGCAGAATTACTCAAAAACGATTAAGCCGATTGAGTTGAAGCTTGGTAGAAATCTTGATAATATTGGTACCTTCTACTTGAAGAAATTTGTTTTTGACTAATTGGAAAAAAAACTATTTTTTAAATCCACATTTTACAGAGATGTTGCGCGAAATGTTGATTTTTTGTTGTGAATGCGTTCCATTTTCTCAAATTTGCATTTTCTTCATTTCAATTACCGTCACATAGAAACTATACATGTTCCAACTGAAAAAAATGTTTGAATTTTTTTTCAAATCAAAGTCTACGGGAAACTAGACTGCACGCCGATTCGCAACTTCCGCGGCGACCTTGCAGTACCACTCTGTCACAGCTCCGCCATTTTAATGATGAATTAATTTTTTCAAATTATTTTGTATAGTTAAATATACTATTAAAGTATACCTAAAGTTTGATAATTGTAGAATAATTCTTTCCTGGTTCAAAAAATACCTCAATACTGCTTATTTTTGCCCTGTCTAAATGTATATTGCGTCTTAAAGTTTGAAGTATGGCGCAGCTACCGCTCGCCCGGTCGACTGTTAGAAGCTGCACTCAGAAAAAAGATGTATTAAGGACGAAAAAGTTTGTCTCCCGGCGAATAAGTTTTCTTATTCGTATGTCGGCCTACTACGATTGTATCAACAGCTAGGAATTTTTTTCATTTAAGTTTATGTTTAAGATTTACTTACTGGTTTAAGATTACTTTCGAGTCTCTCACTTCCGAAACGCAACACTGACACTTGTGCCAAAAGCAGGGGCATAGGAAGAAGCTACATGGTAAACGTATGCGTAAGCTACATCTGACGAGCGGCCTGCTGTCAGGCCCGTCGCGTTGAAGGGCAAAGTGCGCATGCGCGCATCAGTATCATAGTCGCGAAATAAGAGGTTTTCGTGATTGGAAAGTAGTATTCATTTGATTTGAGGAAATATTTATTCAAATTTTCTATTTTAAATATGGTTTTTAATTGATGTGAAAAATCGGCACGTAAAAAAACATATTTAGTGACGCCGAATAAATGCTGTAGTTGCAATCACATAAAAACTGTCTCCATACGAGTAAACATTTATTAATTTCCAATAAATTATGTTCTAATGTGGCAATTTATTAGAACATAACAAATCTTTTTTCTGAGTGTGTAGCTCATTCAATTTTAAGAATATTTCAATGAAATATCCCGAGAATATAGCTAAAAGGTGATACTATAGATTACAACTATTTTTGGAAAATGCAATTTTTAACCCACCTAGGTAGATGTAGCCCGTTAAGTTCACAATTCTTCAATCCGCGCTCTTCCACAGATTTTTCGCAACAAAGGAGAAAAAATTCGATGAGGGTTTACCTTGCAAACCTGTAGAAATCCCGATGGAATTGTTCTTCTAGCACGCTTTATGCAAATTGGCTGGATACATTTTTCTCGAGACCGAGTGGAGCTATACAAGTGCTGCAGTTCGCTCACGCATCAGCGCTAGAAATAAATGAAACGTACGTGGAGACGCATAAGAACGTGAAAATCTCGTTCGAGAATTGCTCGCAGAAAGAGGCAAACTGTCATGCACTCGAGGCTTATATCATTGCAAAGACCGAGGAGAGATATATATCGGGTGAGGCAACAACTATTGGCGGTAGAAATATTTTACAACCTGTCAGACTTGGAAGAAAATTTTTCCCACAAACGTTGGATAGTTCGAAGGGGATCTTTGAGTGGGGGCTATGAAGTGCATCCAGGTGGAGGCGCTTCGGAGATTTTAAGGTTACCGCCCTTTTTCAAAATGGGACCGCTATTTTTTTTCAGATATTTATCAAGGGACTAAAAATAAATGCATACACGAAATTTTAAGATGATCGATCAAGATTTGGTATAAACAATCGATGAAAAAGAATTTTTTTAATATTTTTAGCTTAGAATCGATAAAAAATGCTGCAAACGCGTATTTACATAGTTTATTGTACACATTGGTAAATGTTCAACGCAAAAGCGAATGACGATCTGGAAAATGCTCAGAATACGAAATTGCCGTTTGCGTTGCATTTCTGAGACATTCTCCCTAAATATCAAGATCATATAAACTTGCTCTTGATAAGGAACCACGTTGCGGACGATTTAATTCTGTACTGACAGAAGGAAATTCTGTCGTAGTACTTTTCGTTAAAGAAAACACACGTTATTATGGAAATCACTTTATTATGGATTGGATTATGGATTTCGCTCAATATTAAGAGATCATCAGTCTAACGGGTCGAAAAAAGCTGATTTTCGAAATTTTCTTTTCGACGGTTAAAATACGCTGATTAGTTTGATTTTTTAATGTCGAATCAAAGCACTCGTAAAGAACAGAAGATCAATTTTTAAACGTTTATTTTTATTTTCTTTACATTTTTTTAACGGTTGAAAATGTTTTCCAAAAAACAAGTCCTCACGGTTGTGGCCGTAAATGTTATCTGAAACAACATTTGTAAACAGATTATTAATCAGTATGAAAGCCGCTATCTTCCTATGGAGGTTTTTTCAAACCAAAATTGACAAAATGGCGGCGGCTTGAAAAAAAGTATCGAATTTAGTCTATTTTTTCAACAGATTAAAAAAAGCTTCCATAGGGAGATAAAGAGTGACGTGAAGAATGTTGTGTCAAAGTTTGAGAAGGATAGCTCGAAAGCTCTTCCTTTGAGAGTGTACACAGTTTTGCAAAACGACATTATCAGAAAAACGCGTTTAATGTTTCGAGTACGGTGTTTTCATTTAAGGGATCACACCACTCTAGCGGCAGAGAATGAGGCCTAACTTTGACTATTTATTTTGGGAGTATGAAAGAAGGAATAGGATTTCTTTTGAGAGGGTTTATTTAACACAAAAAAAAATTATTATAATTTTCATACATAATGGCGGCGACAGAGCCCATTTTGAAAAACGTGTTTTTACAAATAGCTTCACGGGAGGACGGTTTTCTCGTAAAGTATGAGACTTGGAACAAAAACCAAAAAATAATTATAATCTATATATTATTTGCTATGGGAGTACGTAGGGATTTTTTAATCAAATTTTGGAAGAATGGCACACTTTGAAACAAATAAATCGATTTTTTGCCCAAAAAATAAGCAGTAAATTACTTATGAAAAAAGTTTACATTTAATTTTAAAAAACGGCTACGTGCTCACATAGAGAATGTAATTGAGAAGCGACTATAAAAATTTCAAGTCGATCCATGCAAAGGTGTTCGAGTAATCTGTCCTCCCAGTTTGAAAAAAGTGGTTTCGAGAAAAAAACGAGTTAAAAGTTGTACGAGGCGCCTGAAAGAAGTCCGAGGCGCTGTGGCAAAATCGGTAATTAAACCTTTTAAAAAACGCTACAGGATCAATTTCATATTGTTTTTATGACCCCAAAGTATTTTTCAACCAAAAAAAAAACGATTTTTCCAAAATCCTAGAGTGGCGTTATCCCTCAAATTGTCTACTTACGATCAATCGGCGATGTCAGGTCCATGCTTATAACCGTCCATATTATCGGATAACGCAAAAAAATAATCGATTTTTTGCAAACTTTACACTGTGATAATCCCTCAAACTATTATAACCTCAGTTTCAGCCTCTTCGTTAATACAACTGACGTGATTAACAATCCAGTCAATGCGAATCAGATTGCAAGTGTGCATCGAAAGGGGTGGCCATCACTTTGAGCATCTTTCATAAGAGTAATTTTTTTCCACGTTTTTTAAACCAAATCATCCCAAAAACGAAAAATCTTTTCCATCGATTTTTTTAATCCTAAATCTTGATCGTGATCAAGATTTAGTATTAAAAAAATGAAAATATCAAAATATTAAAATCTTGGAATTTGGTGTGTATACTTATTTTCGATTCCTCAATAAAAATCTGATAAAATAATAGTGGTACCGTTTAAAAAAATGGAGGTGACCTTAAAATCTCCAAAGTGCTTCCACCTGGATGAACTTCGTAGCCACCACTCAATGATCCCCTTTAAACAGTGCAACTTTTGTGCGGAACGTTTTCTCCAAAACCTGATGGGTTGGAAAATATTTCCACTGCTAATAGCTGTTGCCCCACCCGGTATATGAGCAGTATATAATACGTGGAACGTGCCTCGAAGACACAAGTACGATCATTCGTATTCTTATTGGTCGGTTGTGGTCGTTTTTGTTATTATTATTACTATTATTATGTATATATGTATATATATATATATATATATATATATATATATATATATATATATATATATATGGGGTTGATACTCTTATTCTAGATATATACTAGTGATGTGATTGTTCTGAGTTTCTTCACGCGACCGTATTCTAAATGAAAATACGTCACGAGTCCGTTCACGTGCGCATTCACGACTGAAACACGTCCCGCGAGTTATACCTGTTCATCTCGTTCCGTCGCCTGCGCTATTTTTCTCTTCTCGATGCGACGCAAAAATAGTCTCCGACTATCGACGGGAATGCGAGATACATCTAGGAAAACGATTAGATCCCCCTTAAACCGGAGGTTGAATCGCGTGACCAAATGAGGGACGCGGGGGACGCACTTGGGTTGGATTGAGAACATATTTGGAGCCCTTGCTGCTAAAAGTGGTCCTCTCCCTGCCGACAATTATCGCGTCGCGGAGAAACGACCGAAGCGTTAACGAGAGGGAGTGAGAGAAAAGAAACACACGTTACCTACTGTTACCGGGGAGGGGATTGGCGTGCGACGCTCCCACTCCACCTTCGACGATTCCTGATTGTGCATGGGACGATCCAGGTCTGAATGACAGATTCAGCGGTTATTTCGCTTTATTATTATTTTTATTATTATTTTACCAACGTGTTAATCGTGATCAACGCTGCCGTTGTTCAATTCTGATATTTCGGAGCGAAGAATTTTAATTTTATCCGTTTCTTATCGTGTGAAATACTTTTTTTACTTTCTGGAAAAAATTATTGATAATATTAAACTTAAAAAAAAGATGAAATTGAGATGCATTAATTAAAGACGTTATTAATATGTACAGTGATTTTTTATTAGGTTTTTCTTTCACGTCTCGGCTGATTCTCTCATGCACCTATCCGTTTTGCATTATCTTGAGGGGTTATACCTAGTTGAACATTTTGAAAATGGCGACTTTTTGTTTTCGACGGGTTTGCAGAATGTGACAGTTGAAAAATATTTTCTGAAAATTTCACGTCGATCCTTGCGAAATTGATAGATTGTTTATTAAATGTCCTGTTATAACTTTTAGGCAACAAGGTACCAGTAAGGAAAAATAAATGAATAAAGTATGCCATATAAAATTGAGGGAGTTATGGTCGTATAAATCCAACGTAAATAATCTTCAAAAGCGTTTTTTTCTCGAAATGGCAAATGGCTCAAAAATCACTGCAGCATCAATTTCAAATTTGAGAAGCTTCTTCCACATACCAAAAAGCAGTGCTTAAACGCAGGAATGTTTTTTTTGTCAGTGCATACTTTTTTTTATCAACGAAAATAGGAGCATTTTTCTCACCGACAATTGATACATTCACTTCCGGACTGCGGTCATTTTTCAAAAATTTAAATTTTTCTCAATCCTTCGTCCAAGCTCTTGATAATTTCATGGAAAAACTAAATGCACTTGATTTTTTTTATTTCGGATGATTCGTTTCCGAGCAGCAGTGGCCACCGCGAAGGACGTTTTTCAAACACCCGTCTGCACAAACCATTGTGTCTACCACATTTACAAATATGTTTCAATACACAAATTGTGAAAGATACTCAAAACCAAATTCTGCAATGTAAAAGAGAAAAAATAACCTGCACTCGTTTTACAAAAAAAAGTTAACGAAAATTCCTTTTTTTCCGGCCACGAGCTAAATGCAACGCCTTAAGACAACGTGAAAAGCACAACCTCTAGAGACAGCTGTCCTCTTGTGACAGCCCGACGAGAGATCGACAGAGATAGACTAATCCCCCACTAATCTCGTCTTGTACACCACCCCAATGACAATCCACGCTCACAATCGGTCATAAAAATCCCGATCAATTTTCATCGATAATTTTTGGGTTCCACTCAAAGAGCTAGCTTTCCAGGTCTGCGCTCATCGATTCTGCCTACGATTAAACTTTTTCACCTCGTGGGAAAAATGAATGCTCCTTGGGCACTAGCTGAATCCAAGATTTGGATTCAGCTAGTGCAGTGGCAAAGCATACGTAAAGTACCACTTCACCTCGTGGTGCTCTGAAATAATAGGAGAAAAAAAAATTATGTGTGAAAAGCTCAAAAAGCATCTCGCTTGAACGACCTGTCAATAAAATTACTCCTCAATTCATTTTGGAATACCTCATGCATATTGTGTATATAAATGCATGATAAAAAATGCAAGCAAATATAAAATCGAAAATTGAAAGAGTTTCGCTTCCTGATATTTTGTCCTACATGCCATACTTTTCAACTTAAGCCATCCCACTCATCAGAGTTTCGAGCGAAAATAGTCCAAACAACATTCTCACAGGAAAATTCTTTAAAAACTCCAGGCGATCCAGTATAAACGTATGCAACTTTTTACATCTATGACATTTCCTCTTGAACCCTACAATTCTTGATTTACGTTGCATTTGCCAAAATTTATCGTTATTAACAAAAAATGAAGTAACTTTGCGAAAAAAAATCGTACGAGAATTTAAAAGAAACGAAAATAAACCTTTTGCTACCCCTTTCATGATTATTATGGATAAAAATGACAAAAAAAATTTCCATAAGTTATGCGCCCAATTCTCGATGGTCGAAAAAAGCCGAAAAACAGACACGTTCAAAAGTGCGTACCGGGTCGAAAAAAAATCATAAAAAATATTTCAAAAAAGAAAAACAAAGCTGAATTGGTTTCTTTTAAAACGCCGTCCGTTAATCCGGTGAATCCAAACTTTTGAGTGGTAGTGTATATATATATATATATATATATATATATATATATATATATATACTACCGGCCAAAAGTTTCCGGACACTTCAGATAGTTGCAAAACTTTCCATCACTGGATAATTGCCAAATAATGTTAGAATATTACAGTTCATTTAATTTTTTTATTTTACGAAGATATTATACAGCTCTGTATGATTTGTTGTATTATTCTAATATGATTTTGCAATTATCTGAAGTGTCCGGAAACTTTTGGCCGCTAGTGTATGTATATATAAAACATACATATCAAATATACATATCGATAAAAGAGATCTGCAGTGGACTCGGACAACTTAAACTTTTGTGAGAGATCGCGTAACGTCTGCAGATATTCCGCATTACTTCATTAATGGAGCAAGAGAGAGAGAGAGAGAGAGAGAGAGAGTCCCCCGTTATACTGACGTTAAAATCGATTTCTATCGCAAAATGAGATTTAATTGAGCCACCGTGGAGCATCCCCTGGGAGAGAAAAGGCATCGCGAGAGCAATTATTTTTATTTATCGACTCGATAAGATGGGCCTCGCGTCTACGATCCCGTTAAACGAGTATATTTAACCATTTTATATATATATATATATATATATATGACGTCGACTGACTAGACGTTACAGAAGAAGAATTCTGTCACGTTTTCGAAGACGAGAATCCATGAAAGAAATGAATGATCATTAGGATCCATACTTTCATAATTCAATTCAGTCAGCAATTAAATTCTTTGGAAGCCTGCTTTATGCTTTGCTCCGCGGTTTTATCGATTCGCGAATCGCGACGATCACGCTTACGTACGAAAGTCAGTAGCAGAAATACGACGACGACGAGGACGGTGAAGACGAGCTATATCGTTAGCTATATCTACGCGGCCGGTCAACGTCCCACGAGCTCGGATTCATAATGAAAGTATACGGTGGCTGCCCATGACACGTTCACATGACCCTTTTCCGCGCGGCGCTCAAACCGCGTCACAGTTCTCATGAAACATTATACGTGTTCGTGAATGGGATACGTGTCGTTACGATACTTCCGGCGGATAGTTTTGCTCGACACACGAAACACAACCGAATGCGTATACACACACGCGAGCGGCTGTAACGATTGTCACGAATCCGCGATATTTCTGCAACTCTCGATTAGGTGGAGGCATTTTTTTCCCCGAGCATTTAATTTTGGATTTCGCGGAAATAGAGCAAAAGTACGGTGAAACGGGGTCAAATTGACATTAAGGGTAAGTGACAGTTTTTGGGGCTATTAACATAGCGCCAAAATACGATTTTTTAAAACTTTTCTAATTGTTTTTTAACTTTTTTCTATTGTTGCTCAAATTTGTTGTTCAAGTTTATTATAATGTTGCTAAAGTTGATTGTAATGTTGCTCCAGTTGATTTTGATCTCAATGATAATTATAAGACTGATTAAGGCCGTGGGCCACTCAAGAGGCAAAAATGGCATATTTTGTGATTTTTTTTCAGCAAAACTATAAAATAAATCGAAATTACAATATAGGCGTTTCATTATACACGTAATTGGCTATACAAAATTATTTTTTCGCAGCGATACATGTCCAAATGGCGACTGTGCAGCATTTTTCGATGACGCCTTTATTTCTGGAAGGTCAACGGCCGGACCAACAGCTCCTATTATTTTCGAGTTATGATGGGACACAAAAGTTTTTTCGATTATATATGAGAATAGGTATAGAAGTACGTACGATTTTTTTGATACATTGTTTTTCGTCAAAATGGCGCATTTCTAAAACAAAAAGTAAACAACCCCGTGAGAGAATCGTCAGAAAATTGTTTATAAAAAGGAACTATGCAATATAATTTAAAAAATCCTACGTAGTGCCTTAGCAAATGTAATTTAAAATATACAGTTAAAATGTCAAGTGAATCGGTTGAAATTTGATTGGGTTATGAGTCCGACCGACTTGAAAAATGTAGTTTCGAGATAAACGTGTTTAACGTTAGCAGAAAGTCACGACATGAATAATGTTTCAATAGCTTTAATCTTCGACAATCTTCGAAAATCGAGTACTTAGAGATTTTTCACACCCATCATCTTTTGGAATAAAATCTTATAGGTACTAAGGTACCTTTTCAACAAAAAAAAATCGGTTTTTGGAAAATTTGAGAGTGGCTTAAGGCCTTAAGTGCCTATAATGGTACCCTAGGTACTTGATATTTTTATGTAAAATGTTTCCTTAATAAAGATGACAATTTGATTGCAAAAATCGTTGTTTTCTATTTAATTCCATGTATAATGCAGAAAATGTTACAGGTTTTTATAAAAATATTGTCCAAGTAACCATTCGTCTTTGACAAAAGTTGCATTTCAACGCTTTGTCAAAAAAACCCTACATTCGAGGTTACTTTGACACTTTAGAAAAATATATATAAAATTGTGGGGGGCCTGACTTTCTTATACATTTGATAGCCAAAAGACAATTTGTTCCATTGGAGCAAAAAAGGGGGAACTTGGGATGTTAAAAAAACGTTATCTACAAAAAACATTCAAAACCTGGTCAAAGTAACCTCATTTTACGGTATGTGAAAGTGGTACGAATGGATTGGAGTAGTTGCCAATATTTTCAGATATGACACTTGACATTTTTGCAGTGAAAATAACGTCATTGGTTCGAGAAGATTGTGAGATGAATTTTAGTGAAAAAAAGAGGATAATTTGACTCTTCGTTCGTAAGTTTTTGGAGTTTTACGGTGGGTTCAATGATCGTTTGATAACCCCGTCGGTATATGACCTACAGAGATAAAACGAATGATCGTCACCCAAATTACAATCGTTGAGGTTCGAAGACCTTGGTTTGGAGGTCTTTTTTAAGGAGGGGAGATACCTCAAGGCGAGCAAAAAATGGCTGATTTTAATGATTTTTTTTTTTAAAGAAAATATTTCTTCTCTATTTTTGAGACTTAGGACATGTTTTATTACTACGTTTGGCTGTTACATGGTATTTTTTTTAATTCATCCGCAAATGTGGCGTAAGTATGGCACAGGGATGAATCTGAAGAAAAACCTAAAAAGATTTTTCTTTCATTAACACTCACACGCCGAATGTGAACCAAAAAAAGGTGAGAAATATGGAAAATCTATGAAATGGTACGCTTTGAAACAAAAATATTGAATTTTTCGAAAAGAATATCTGAATTCTGCAATAAAAAACGACTTTAAAAACGATTTCAAAAACATTTAGGCTCATGTTTCAGACAATAAGGTTAGAAATATTTATACCAAATTTTATCAGCACCGGTTGATTAGTTTTTTAGCTATACGTCACGCCAATTTGAAAAATGCAGTATGGAAGACCGTGTCATGCCTCTGCCACTTTTAAAGATTAATGAATAAATAAAATATTATGTACCAGCCAAAAGTAATAATAAAACGTACCCTAAGTCTTGAAAATGATGAAGAAATCTTTGTAAAAAAAAAATCCCAAATATCAGCCATTGTTCCCCTTGCCTAAAAGTATCCCCCTCCTTAACGGTTTGCAAATAATTTCCGAGGTGACAGTCCCTCGGTCAGTAAAAAAACCTGCAATCCACTCGTTTCAAAGAACTTAATGTTTTTTTCAGATTCTGTTTATATTTATTCAGTTCTACAGGTTTTGAACTTCACATTCTCTCCAACATGCACCCTCTTTCAATAGCAATCGAATCTAAGGTTCGGTTTGGCCACGGAGCAAAAATCGGCGTGTCACATCGTCTTCCAGCCAACTTCGACCGGTCGCTCCTTCGCCAATCGATGCTTTTTTCGCCTCGTGCACACATATACGCAGTTTTTCGAACGTGACTCCGAGCTGCCGTCTTACCTTCGCATTAATTCGACAAGAATAAACATGATATATAGGCCCACTGAATAAAAATGTTCGCTCTTCACATTCGTGAACTTTCGACCTACCAGTCATTTCTCTCCTACGTCTACATCATGGCAATACCAATTGGCAAAAAAAAAAGGAAAAAAGAACTTAAAAAATGTTTTACGATCGTCTCGAGTCGCGCATCGTTACTCAACGCGATAAAGCGGAGAATGGGGAATGGAAAATTAACGGTCACGTATATAGCAGAAACGAGCGTCATCGGGCGCGTGCGATTTGTATAGTTTCGCCTCCTCGTGTACATACAGGGTGTTAGAAAGGTCGATGCAAAGCCTTAAGGGGGTGACAGGCCATCACGCTAGGAACATTTCTAACCTAGGTTACCTTAGTCTAAAGTCTAAGGATTTCGAGTTATCATGGTAAGTATGATTTTTGGAAAAGTTCCCAAAATTAGGCACAAACTCGTTTACCTCTTATGTTAATGCGATTTTTTTTCAATGGCATTAACATAGAAAGGATTTTTATTTTTTGACGAGTTTTTCACGAGATTGGTGTTTGTCGATTGAATACACATTAAGGCGTTACCCCCACTTGTAGCGCAAAAAAAGGCCATTTTCATGAATTTTTTAAAAGAAAACTACAAAACTTTTTTAATCGATCAATATACCATCTTAAAGAACACATCTTGAAGAACTTTCAGTAATTTTTTTATTGAAAAATATTACATTGTTTAGTAGCAAATGGCCGTCAATGAAATAATGTTTTTATATACACGGTTTGCGGTGACCAACATTGTGGCGAAGTGGATCATCTGAAGAAAAAAATGCGCATGGATTTAGTCAAATATAAGTATAAACTAGTCTTTAATCGAAGGATTTTAAAAAATATTCATTTTTCACAAAATGGCGGACAGTCAAAGTTAATGGTTCGATTTTAACGAAAAAAACGGCCGTTTTTTGGCTATTAAACGGCCATTTTTTTCGAAAAAAAAATCAAACGATTAAAGACTACATTTTTATGTATTAAATAAGCCTGCAAAATTTCAAGAAGATCGGTTTATTAGTGTTCGAGTAATCTTGGTCACCGACTTCAGAAATGCCATTTTGAGAAAAACGCGTTTAAAGTTTCTCTTTCAACGCGGATTCTTCTCTTTCAACGCTCATATCTCAGTCAAATTTGTTCGGATCGACTTGAAATTTTCAGGATATATTCTCAGACACTTATACTTCAAAAAAATGCAATAAAAAAATCGCTTTTTTCAAAATCGCAAGTGGGGGTAACCCCGTAAGGCCGAAGCCTGAATTAAAAGGTCCGAAATTTCATTTTTTTTTTATTGCTGAAATCGATAGATAAACGATCCAAGAATATATTTACAAAGTTACAGAGGCCAATAGTAAATATTTTAGAAAACGCAAGGCCAAAAGCAGAGAAGCGATTGATATTTGATATTGATATTTCCTCCTATTGAAAACTTTGAAGCGCGTTTTCTGCAGTTTTCATTTTCACGATTTTTCCAAATTGGCGGGCGTGATAGCACAAAAACTAAACGACCTATTGAATCAAACCAAAGTTTATTTCCTTCGGTTTGAAAATCTCTTGTAAGTGAACTAAAAAAGTCGTTGAAAAAGTCTTTTAAAATCATTTTTATACCACGTTAAAGTGTTTTTTTAAACACATTTTTTTCAAACCTGAGAAAAGTTATAATTTCACGATTTTTTCTTAAGCGCCTATACCAGTGTGAACGCTGAAAATTTGGGTGATTTTCGGCAATTTTTTGGAAGAAAAGTTCTCAATTAAATGTTCCGGAAAATTGAGAATATATTTGGCTATATTTGACCTATATTACATAATTTTTTCATAGAAAAATATTGTGATCCAAGCGACTTATGCACTGCCTTCGAAGGTGCCACAAAAAAGTTTCTCCACTGCTGACATGATTCCGGCCGATTGAGTAGCTGAAACCGAAAAAGGAAAAAATATCGTTAAACTGGAAGGTATTTCCTGTACAATGACGTAGGATTTTCAAAAAATATCAAAATCTAACAAAATGGCGTAGTTATGAAAAAAAAAGTCTGTTTTCTTGCCTATAAAATGGTCGTTTTTTTCAATGTCAAATCGTCAATTTCCATCCAATCAAACATATCCTACGTCATTGTAGAGTAAATATATTCAAGAGTACTCAGTTCAAATTTCAAATCAATCGGATAATTGCTCTTTTAGTCACAATGTCAGCAAATTTGAAGTCTTATTTCGAGAAAAACGCGTTTAAAGATTTGACTATTGATTTTTGCAAGATAAAACGATATTGATATAAATGATATAAATGATGATGATATTCTTGGAAGTACAAACTGTTGAAAAAGGCAAAAAAAAACGATTTTCTGAAAGTGTCACACTGGTATAGTCCCTCAATTCACCCAGAAGAAAACCACATGACAATTGAAAAGTGCATTGGTTTTTTGTTTCCGTCGAGAATTACGAGCTGCATCTTTCCTGCCGATTGGGGACTGCAGTGGTAAGACGCACATGGAATAGGCTGATAAATCTGCAGTAATGTATTCCTTCACGATGAAACATTTTTTGTATACATTTCAAATATACATGAAAATATACCTCAATGTTTACTGGGCACACTTGTTCTTTTCCCTTCTAAAAAAATTTCCTTAAGCAAAGACGCAAATAAGTTTTTAGTTACTAATTATTGTCTGTTTGAACTTCATGAACGAGTACCCAGTTTTGGAAAATTTTCCAAACATCATACTTACCATGATAACTCGAAATCCTTAGACTTTGAACCAAGGTTAGATAAGTTCCTAACGAGGTGACCTATCACCCTCTTAAGGCTTTGCATCGACCTTCCTAACACCCTGTATATCGAGATAAATCTCACACGAGGAGACAAAGTCCGTCGCTACGGCGATCTCGTTTCCGAGTTCACGCGAGCGCTGCAAGCACATATACGTATATCGTCGCGAGGATGAGCTAATCAAGAATTATCGATAAAGCTGTTTGCTCGTGTACACACACGAAGACATAACGTCCGAGACGAGGAAAATATTTTTGTAAATGTATGTATGTACATAGATATCATTAAATGTGTGTGTGTTACTTGCGGGTGATGCTTTCGCACGGAGCACTCTTCTTATGCACTATTATCATTTTTAATTGCTTCCCCCCCATGGCGCCTCCCTCGCGATTTGAGCGAGAAGTGCGAGAGGCGCAGATACGATTCGAAGAGAATGGGAGCGCGAGTATGTGGAACTTGATCGGAGTTCACGAGACCCCTGCCGGCCCCCGTGGGTTCGAGAATGAATAATCGCATACGTATCCTCCACAGTAGGGGGTATGTAACACGGAATTGCAGTCGCGAGCGGTCTATCGGTAATCGCACGAAGATTCCAACCCAAAGCGGTGCAATTTTCACTTTTTGAGGGTAAACATTCGTTAAAAGTCTCGGGTATTTGTTTCGATAAACAAATGGAACTTTTATGTTCTGATCTGTTTTTTGTCAATTTTATTGTCTTCGTTTAGGAAGCATAAAAATATGATTTATCAATGAACACTTTATATTAAATATATTCTCTTTTTAGTCAATTTTATATTTTGGGTATAAACAGTTCGAAATTTTGTATTCTGAGTCTAACTTTCGTGTCGTTCCAAAATTGACAGAAACTCGCACAGAATTGTAATCTCGTTAAGCTTAAGGGGAGATATACCTAGGAGCCGGAAAAAAGGTCATTTTTGTGAATTTTTTCAAGGAAAGCTATTTGACATTTCGGATTGGGATTTTAATTATCTAAAAGTATATACATTCAAAAATATGTTTAATTTTCTTTATTTAAAAATATCAAAAATACACAAGGATATTGTATGATCCTTGGAGCGTCGTAAAAAAATCTGCGTACCCACCGGCGTTTTTTCAAAAATCATCTGAAAAAAAATACCAAAAAGATTATTAAATTAGATACTATAATCTAGTACTTGTCATAGCCGATTTTGTAAATATCGATTTATGACACAATGGCGGGCGTTTGAACATAAATCGTGATTTTTGGGCCAAAAATTAGTTATTATTTTGCCTATAAAACAAAAACTAAGTAACGGAAAAAAAATCCTATGGCAAGTATTAGATAATGGTGTATAGAATAACCACAAAAACCCTCAAGGCAATCGGTTCATTGGTTTTCCAGAAATTTTGGGTACCGATGTGAAAAACGTGGGTTTGAGGAAAAAGCGTTTGAAAATTTGGGAATGAATAAATCATGAAATTTGTCAATTTACATGGAATCATCGATACCAGGCCCATAGTGTAGGTCTTCTACGGTCGACGGAATGTTCATAGCTTCGAAATCCTCGACCTCGACCAGCTAGGTGTATATCTCTACTTAATTAATTTCTCGTAGTTGTCGAAATAATCTCATGCTTGGCAATGTGACGCTTATTCTCAATCTGTACACTCAAATCCCGAAAACTATCGAAGATGTTGTGGACTTATTTTTAGAGGATCTTCTCACTTTAGACGCGAAAAAAGACTATTTTCATGCATTTTTTAAACATGTTTATATTATAGATATTGAGATAAAAGTTGTTATACGTAATAAAAACACTTTATAAATACATTAAACAACTAAAAATATTTATTCAAGTCACTATTTATAGATGAAAATGGTAGTTGAAAACAATGTCCTAAAAAAATTGCAGGTCTGCGCTGTTGAAGAAATCTCGGAGATGGATAATCCGAAAGAAAAAAATCAAACGGTTTTAGATTCAGTATGTTAATGGCTGTAGTGCATATCATACGATTTGTGATATATGCAAAAAGAACAAAAAGGCGGACATTTTTCGCCCCTTAAATCCGAGGGATTAGAGAATGGCGAGAAGAGTGGCGGGGGGTGTGGGCACTCTGCTGTGATGCACAGATTTGACGAAATTATAAAATTCCCTTTACACGTAGACTTCACTGTACCAAGGGTACACAACGACATTCGTTGATTCTTTAAGGGGTTACGTGGGTTTCGAAGCCAAAAAAGCGTATTTTTTCTCTTTAAAAAGAAAATATAAATTATTTTGTTCAAAATGTTACACATAAAAGAGCAACATTTCAACAATATTAAAAAAAACATTCTTTCAAAAGTTTGGAAAATTCAGCCGATGGGAACTGGTTTTCGGAGACCCCTAAAAAAAGTGTCCTCGTGCCGGTCAGGATAACTCATGATAGCTTCATCTGAAATTAAAAAACCAATTTTTTTCTGTTCGTAAATAAGTATAGCTCCTGATTGAACGACGGATTTAAGAAAAAAAAAATTAAATTTGAATTTTTTGCAGAGATATTTTGTAATTTGCAAACCCACGTAACCCCTTAAACGTGGCTCTCGTATACTTTACGCGATAGGACGCGACTGCCGCTCTTAATATAGCAATAGCGCGAAAACAGAAATTGTTCAAAACAAGTTAATCGCAGGGGAGCGCTCGCCACATCGTCAACATAATTTTCCACCCGCAATCTCTTTCTCTCTTTCTCGAGCCGACAAAAAGCAAGAGTGGTAGAGAAGCAAAGAAGAGAAAGAAATTGTGGGATAACAACAATCTCGAATCGCTCCGCTCCCGTTTGAGATTTTACATGCGCAGCCTCGTATCGTACGGCACATTACCGTAATATGTAACAACGCCGCTGGTGGCCTTGCTCGCGATAATATCCGCGACGCGAGACCCGCGAGATGCGATAAATAATAAATATAAATAGCGTAGAGAAAAATCTGACAAGAAATATCGCCCCCACCGATAATTGCGACACCGCGTTCTATTCCAGAGCCTAAGAAATGGTTCGTTTGGATCGAATGAAATTTTGCTCGAGCCTCGGCCTAGATTTTTCTTTGATACTCGATGAAGTAGATATACATTTACTTCAGGCAATTGTTTCGATCGATTGGATCTGAGTCTGAGAAAAATCATTTTTTTGTGATATGCTATTTAATTTAAGGCGTTACCCCCACTTGTAGCGCAAAAAAGGCCTTTTTCATGAATTTTTTAAAAGAAAACTACAAAACTTTTTTAATCGATCAATATACCATCTTAACGAACACATCTTGAAGAACTTTCAGTAATTTTTTATTGAAAAATATTACATTGTTTAGTGGCAAATGGCTGTTAATGAAATAATGTTTTTATATACACGGTTTGCGGTGACCAACATTGCGGCGAAGTGGATCATCTGAAGAAAAAAATGCGGATGGATTTAGTCAAATATAAGTATAAACTAGTATTTAATCGAAGGATTTTAAAAAATATTCATTTTTCGCAAAATGGCGGACAGTCAAAGTTAATGGTTCGATTTTAACGAAAAAAACGGCCGTTTTTTGGCTATAAAACGGCCATTCTTTTCGAAAAAAAAAATCGAACGATTAAAGACTACATTTTTATGTATTAAATAAGCCTGCAAAATTTCAAGAAGATCGGTTCATTAGTGTTCGAGTAATCTTGGTCACCGACTTCAGAAATGCCATTTTGAGAAAAACGCGTTAAAAGTTTCTCTTTCAACGCTCTTTCAACGCGGATTCTTCTCTTTCAACGCTCATATCTCAGTCAATTTTGTTCGGATCGACTTGAAATTTTCAGGACATATTCTCAGATACTTATACTTCAAAAAAATGCAATAAAAAAAATCAATTTTTTCAAAATCGCAAGTGGGGGTAACCCCTTAAACAGACTTGTTGATTCCAATCGATTTGTATGTGTGGTGAGTAAACAAACATTTTATTTCAGCATAGAAATCAAATGCTGCGACTCGGAGCTGAACTTATGTTTGGCTTTGATCGGATTTTATTGGCGACTGATAAACTTTCGTGCTGTCTATAATTTTCTTTTTATATTTCTACACGAAGTCGCGGATTCCGTCACCAAATAATGGCAGATCCGAACTGACGCGTTGAAATTCAAATTAGCAGGCGCATTTCTACATAATTTACGAAGATTCGTTTTTGAGGTTAACGGATCTGCATAAGCTTGGGGCTCGAAGAACAGGTTGATTTTCGATATTTTTTGCTGATGAGAGTATTGGGATGACGAGGTCGGGATTTTATACATAGTTAACACGTAGTCTTGCGAAGGTCGAGTTATTTTATATTGGAAAATATTGATAGGCAAGGAAGTTATTATTATTGAAAAAGCTGCCGTTGCTGGATGGCCAATCGGTGCAGGGGGAGTGATCCGAAATGAAAGATAAAAAATGTACTTTTAGTATAATAATAAAACTTTCGTATGACAGGAATCTTTTTTCAATTTTGAAAAATACGTAAATGCGAAGTTGTCGAAAATAATCGATTTCCCATCAGAAAAATTTTTTTTGATAATTGTTGATTTACAAATTGATAAACATATGAAAAATCGTTCGGTCATACGATAGAGAAGGCTATGCTTCGATAGAAAACTATGCTCGGTCTAAATTTAAAGCCTATAAACCTTTTAAAAAAACGTGTTTTTTTAAATTGTCTTAAATGATGTATAAACATCCCAAGAATTATATGATTGATATGTATAAGCACCCTAAGAATTACATGGTCCGAAAAAATGGTTTTAGATCTTTGAAAGTGATTCCTTGAAACCTAGTTTTCAAAATCGGGCCAACTCGAAGCGCTTACAATTTTCGACCGATTGAATTCAAATTTCAACCGCGGCGTCTCAGATGGATTTTCTAGCGAAGTACGCATGATTTTTACGATAGATTAACAAGAACGGTTTTTATAAACAAATTAAGGTCGTTTTTTATTCGAAAATGCGACATTTTTTTTCAGTATGTACAGTATATTTTTTCAATATGTTCAACTAATTTTTTCAATATGTTCAATATATTTTTTCAATATATAAACCTCATGTAGATTACGAATTTCTTTTTTTGTACGTGTTCATGTGCGTCTCCAACGAGTCAGCCTGCGAAGGGCCTCAAAAAAGGCGTTCTCTTTCCACCGGCCACTGGGCCGCGATATGGTATTTTTTGGAAAATAAAAAATTGATTTAAGTACCTACAGATACGTAAAATGAACCCTCCGAACCTCTCTTTAATTGCTCCATTAGTATTTTCCAAAAAAGTTTCAAAAACCCTTATTTTCCGACCATTCAAAGGCCCATAAGTCCTTAAAGTAAATCAGACGACTAGATTTTGAAATACGTTTTGGACTGTTTCACGAAACATAGTTTCAAGAAAAACGTAAAAGTCAATAGGATAAATCGCATCCGGCCCTTCAGGAAAATCGTCATAACTCGGTCAATTTATGGATTATTTACAAAATCTTTGTGGCAAATTAAAGGTAAGGCCCAAGGCAACGAAACTATGCAAAAAATCGTTTTTCCTATTTTTAAGGTTACGCATACTCTTAATCTTATTGCGGTTACTATATAGTACGACGCCCCGCTCGGAACATTAAGCGCTCTCTTGTTCCGCCTCCTAAACATTCATTCGAATCTAATAAGTCACTTAGTCGATTAATAAATACCCTACCAAAACATATATTTGACTTAAATAAATCATTTCTTCATAGTTAGCACTGATAAAAAGTTTATTCAAAACGACAGCGTGTGCTTTAAATGCAACAGTTTATTCAAGTCTAATAAATATTCAAACAAATCACTTCTTCGGATACGGTGATCGCCGTGACAACATGAGACACTCGAGACGTCTAATGCCCGCGCTGATTTCCTCGATTTAAAACGGGAGCCTGAATCACAAGGTCCGAAAAATGTTTTTTTTTTAATTGCTTAAATCGATAAATAAACTTTCCAAGAATATATTTACGAAGTTACAGAGGCCAATTGTAAATATTTTCGAAGATGCAAGGCCAAAAGCAGAGAAGCGATTAATATTTGCGTAAATATTTACAAGTGGGGTTCCAGCCCTAATCGGCTCCAACATTTTTTTCACTTGTTCGAGGCTATTCTGCAGTATAAAAATATGTTTTTTATTATGGGGGAGGGGTATTTTATTGAGAAAGACACAATATTTCCGGAAAATGTTCGATTTTTGAAATACGTTTGTTTGGGTTTGTTTGGTGACATCAAGTGGGTCAAATGACATGGGTTTGTCATTTGACCCACTTGATGTCACCAAACCCGTCTCCTCAATATCTTTAAACATTTTTTAAAAAGCATTTAGGGGTTGAAATAAGGGTCGAAATCGTCTTCCCCCGACTTGCAAATTATAAACTAAGTGCCCTGAAATACATTGACTCAGTAAAAAATTACTAAACCCCTTTTCTAGCTGGATCCCTACTTGTAAATATTTACCGATATTTGATATTGATATTTCCTCCTATCGAATACTTCGAAGCGCGTTTCCTCCAGTTTTCATTTTCACGATTTTTCCAAATGGGCAAATTGATAGCAAAAAAACTAAACGACCTATTGAATCAACCCAAAGTATATTTTCTTCAGTATGAAAATCTCGTCAAAGTGAATTTAAAGAGTCGTTGAAAAAGTATTTTAAATAATTTTTATAGCACGTTAAAGTGTTTTTTTAACACATTTTTTTTTCAAACCCGAGAAAAGTAATAATTTCACGATTTTGTCAGCTTTTTCTCAATTCATCCAGGAGAAAAATATACGACGATTAAAAATTCTATTGGTTTTTTGTTTCAGTTAAGAACTACGAGCTGCATCTTTCATGTTGAATTTTTTTATACATTTCAAATTTCAAATCATTTTTTGGACCTTCTAATTCAGGCTGCCGCCTTAATATCTTTTCTCGTATCGCGCTCGCGTTCATTATCGCGAATAAGTTTCTCTTTTGAGCGGGCGCGACCGCGCGTACGTGGTCCCGAGATATCCCGCGCGGTGTAACGCGCCAGTCCGTATATCATAAATGCTCTCGCGGTTGAGACACGCCTTCGGGTTATCGAGACACGCGCTAATAAAGTCAGCATCGTCGAACGCGCCGCAAGATTCGATAACGGGAGAACTCGTTTTATCATTTACCTCGCTGCTCACACGCGAATCTTTGTTTTTTTTTTTCAATTTTTTTTTTGGTTTTAATATTTTACGTTGTCGGGCGCTCGCGCTCGCAAAGTGCTCCTTCACACCTATGACAGAGTCAGTGAGCGCGGGAGACCATGCTCGTGCGCATGCATAAGTGTTTGCCTGTTGGTGCGTAACGCGCGCGGACACTTTTATCAGTAGGGAATCAAGATAGAGGCTTGCGGATTATTTGCTAACGCGAAGACCGGCGTACGTCGAGCGATCCCCCGCTACGTTTTTCTCCCTCGTAACGCACCGAACGATAAAATTGTTTATTATTGCACTGAGGAAATAATTTATTTTTAACAAGCTCGAGAAATCTCGGCGGGCAGACCCAATTTTAGAGGGCAGCGATATGCCGATTTCTTTTTTTTCATGCGCATTAACGCGGTCCTCTAGTTTCTCGGCTGTTTTTTTACGGCTTTTTCAATAATTTTTTACGGGCAAAGCATCGAAATAATCAATCTCATTGTTTTTGCATAATCTTTATTAACATTTACATAAGCTTTACAAATTTTTTGAAGTCAAAATATATAATAGAATAAACGTTATAGTGGCCGACAGGAAGACGTCAAGTAAAAGAGGTGCTTGACGGTGACCAAGATTGCGGCTGTTCTGCTTATCTGAAATAAAAAAACCAGGCGGCATTTTAATCTTCATTTTTAAGACTAGCGATTGAACTAGAGTGAATTCTAAATTACAAAAATTGACTTTTTTATACACTTTTGAAAATTACATACTATATTTTACTCATTTTTTCTTAAGTTTTTTGCTCGTGCAAAAAAAACTATCGAAGCGATCATGATAATCCTAGTTCAATCGCTGGCTTATAACATATTAAAGATGCTGTACAAATTTGAACAAGATCGGTGCAGTAGTTTCTGAAATATCGTGGTCACCGTTTCGAAAAATGGTGCTTCGAGAAAAACGCGTTTGAAAGTTCGCGCTCCCGGCGCGCGCTCTGCATACCTACTCCGTTCCAGGGCCGTAACTTGTGAACCACTTCGAATATCGAAAAATCCTTTGGCACACATTTTCTACACATGTTGTAGATGTGATTTATGAAAAAGAAAAAATCGATTTTTTCGACCCGAGAATCTAGAGGATCGCCTTAAGGCAGTAGTCTGGTCTAGAGCGAGATTTTTGACGTCATTTTTGGGTTGGAATAATTTTTAAACCGTTGTAGTTGTCTTGATGAAATTTTACATACGTATTTATTGCTCCTTTGAGAATGTATCTACATTAGACAAAAAAATTATTTAAAATATTTTCATGTAGTTTTTTATTTTTTTACAACATGGTCCGCCGAAAACGCCCTCAATCGGCGCCCACTCTGGGTGATGTATGCATCTGAAAAAATATATATATATGGGGCATTCCATACCAATTCGATCTGGTTCTGACCCTCGACCCCTCAAATCTGGTTCCCGATTTTTCCTATCATTACTCTCACATTATCAAGCAATCACATTTTTTTCAGATTTTTCAAAATAAATTTGAGCGCGTCATGAATTTTTGAATTTTTTTTTTGAACACCTCGATGGCCGTAATCGCAAAATCTGAAAAAAATCACAAAAATACAGTGTCAGATATGAAAAATGTTGGTGTAAAATTCATAATGTCTGGGCTTTTGCTTCAACCCGTTTTTTAGCTTTTTGAGCGAAAAAAATTAAAAAGATAAGAAGCAGAGGTTAATTTACTGTAGACTGTTTCTCGAAATTTTGTATGCATGATATCAGATTTTAAAAAAAATTTCTCCGATTTTTCTAAAGTGTATTTTGTAATTTTCGATTTTTTTTTAATCATGGTCAACAAAAACCCTAATTGGGGGTTAAAGCAAAAGCCCAGACATTATGAATCTTACACCAACATTTTTTATATCTGACACTGTATTTTTGGGATTTTTTTCAGATCTTTCGATTACGGCCATCGAGGTGTTCGAAAACAAATTCAAAAATTCTTGACGGGCTCAAATTTATTTTGAAAAATCTGAAAAAAAATTGTAATTGCTTGATAGAGTAAGAGTAATGATATGAAAAATCGGAAACCAGATTTGAGGGGTCGAGGGTCAGACCCAAGTCGAATTGGTATGGAATGCACCATATATATTCTCAATCTGATGAGTATTCTGAGAACTGGTAGCAGAATTAGTACTTAAAAAATGTTGTTACAAAATAGCGGCCTGTTAAACTTTGATTAACGATATTTCATACATTTTTGGGTATTCGTCGAGTTATAAAATGTGGGCAAAATTATTGTTTGACTCAATTCTGCTACCAGACCTCAGAAAGAGGCTACCGAAGGTATGTGCAAAAATTGAGCTCGATCGGTCATTAGTTATCCAGATATCGTGGGCGCCGATTTGAAAAACATAGTTCTGAGATAAACGCGTTCAAAGTTTTGATACCATTAGACGAGGTTTGCGCGCGGCTTGCTTATAATTTATATTACTCTGCTAATTTTTGAAATATCAATAAACGGTTTTCACGAGCGTTTTAAGAAAGGTCTAAGGAATAATAAAATGAAAAAAAATCGATTTTGTCAAATTTTTAGACCAGACTACTGCCTTAAGGGGTTATGCCTAGATGCAAAAGTGGAAAAATCATTTCGTCAAAATGAATATATTGGGAGGTTGAATGAGTTCTCGCTGTTTTTTGTTGCGGTTAATGCTTTATTTGGAAAAATCATTCCTAATACTTTCAAACGTTTCGAAACTGTTGTGTGATCAATTCCAAATGATTTTGCAAGTTCAGCTCGCGCCTGATATGAGTCTTCACGAAGTAATATGCCTCCAATTCAACGCATCAAAATCATTATTTTTCAAGCTCCTAAACCAGCTGTTCTCAAACTTTTTAGCGACCCTTTGGAAACACTAAATATTTTTTAGAACCCTAAGATGAGCAAAACTTGGTTTTATATTTATTTTTTAATGAAAATCACACAAAAAATAGTAAATTACTTAACAATATTTTAATTCCACTGTAAATTGATGAAATTGTTTCCATTTATTGGGAGGTATAAAGATGTTTTTTTTCGGCGTAGCCCACTGCTCCACGGAGCACACTTTGAGTATAGCGGGCCTAAACCAATCTCTGCATGTTGTTTCGACAGACCGTGGTCGCCGGAGGTCTCAACAAGAATTCTGTGTGCGTCAGCTGCTGATTTAAAAAAAATCAAGTAGTGCAGTGAAATTCGCCGCAAATAGTGTTTTTTTTTGGCACGAAATTTGACATGTTCAACACTATGGAAAAGAAAGTTGTTTACACGTTGGTGAAATGCCACACTGAAGTTCCAGCTTCCTAATATAGGGTGTCTCAAAATGACCTGACATTTTAATTTATTAATAAAACGTATTATTTATTCGAAAAATACGAATATTTTTATTTTACTGTGAGGTACAAACATGGGGGTTATTTGTGGAACACAATATCCGATAAATGGCACAAACGGCATGGACTTGGAAGACATACTCTTTCAACAAGATGGCGCAACCTGCCACATTGCAGGCGAAACAATGCAATTATTGCAGACGAAGGTTCATGGTCGTACTATCTCGCGCCGTGGCAATGTGAATTGGCCACCAAGAACAGGCGATTTGACGCCATTGGACTTCTTTCTTTGGGGTTTTCTGAAAGGAAGAGTGTATGCCAATGATTCACAGACCATTCCGGAGCTCAAGGAAGCAATTGGACGCGCCATTAATGAAATTAGTCCGCATTTATGCCGAAATGTTGTAGAAAGTTTCGTCAAAAGAGTGAACATTTGCAAACAGGGACGAGGCGGCCATTTATCGGATATTGTGTTCGGCACGTAACCTCCATGTTTGTAGCTTATATTAAAATAAAAATATTCTTACTTATCCAATAAATAATACGCTTATTCATAAATTTAAATGTCAGATAATTTTGGGACACCCTGTAGTACTTATAGGGTGTCTCTCTATCTCTTAAATCTCTCTCTCTATCTCTTAAAAATGTATAAATTTCTTTACAGATGCGTTACTATCTTAAACTACACGCACGTAGTTCTGGTAACGCTATCTGTTGGAAAACAGCGAGAACTTATTCAAAGCCTTAATATTTCGCCAGTATATCTTATAAATGTTCCCTGAACTCATAAATGTTCCCTGAACATTTTGAGATGATCGGATTAAAATTGACAAATTCATATCTGTTTATCTATCTATGTTGATAGATAGATGTTCTAATCTATGTTGATAGATAGTTGTCCTAATCTATGTTGATAGATAGATTTTCTAATCAATGTTGACGCCCGTCGGAACCTTCGGAGCGGCGTTCGAAACTTTAAGGGGCAAGCCCATTTTGAAAATTTCAAAAAATGGAAAGGAAGCAAGACTTGAAGAAATCGACGATGATGCGCAATCGGAAAGCATTTTGTACGGGGCAGGAATTGCCGATTGAGTTTAGGTATGAGTTTTTCATAGTATAAAGTTCAAACGCGTTTTTCTCGAAACAACCATTTCAAAATCTAGCTCCATCGTATCTCTAAAACTAATAAACCGATTCTCTTGAAATTTGTACCACATATTGTAAACATGATTCGCAACAAGATGACCCTCGATCGTTTTAAAATTTTGATTTTTTCTTTTTTTTTGCGAAAAACTGCGAAAAAAACGCATTTACTTTTTACTTTTTTCGTTTATCATCTGCCATTTTTTTATTTTTTGATAAAACTTTAGATCCGAGGGTCATTTTGTCGATGGTGTCATACTGAATCTAATGGACTTTGATTTTTTTGTTTCAGACAAGGCGTTGCCGAGTTGTGATGGAGCTACCTAGCCCACCTATTTTTGAGGCGTTGCGTTAAAATATAGTTTTTGTATTAAAAAATGAATGAAGATGAATTAAAATTTTTTTAAATGTATTTCAAGACTTTATTTATCAAGCTCAACAACTTTTATATTCATATCTTTTATACAATCCTTTAAAAAAATCGCGAAAATAGCCTTTTTTCGTGGCTCCAAAGTGGACTGGCTCCTTAAACACTTTTTTCCTCGAAAGTACGTTTTCAAAGCAAACATCGAAGAAACTACTTTTGGAATCCAAGAAACTACTACTAGGAACTTTTTAGAGCTTTTTCTAGATGTAAAAATATAGTATTTGATCGAAAGATTTTGTTTCCGATGTATGCTTTCGCTTGGATGAAAGAAAAATGCCGATTTTTCTGCAGAAGTCAAGACTCTCACTTTGAACACGCGCCAGTTTTTGTAAATTTGATATTTTGTAAATTCCTTCGATTCGTCATAGGACAAACGCATATACTAACGAAATCTGTTTGATTTTTTTTACATTAGATAACCTGGTTCAGAAGGGCATTGCTCACCGCGAAAAACGGTGTACATCTGTAAATCGATTATAATGAAATATTTTTACACAAAAAATTGCAGTCCTCTTCACGTGATACTTTTCCAAATACCTAATGTTTGTAGAAGTTTATCATTGCGATGTTCTATTTTTTAAATCCCAAAAATAGGCTGCTTTCGAATGTTACAACTAGACATAACACGTTAGAGTACCCCCTCTGTAACTCGTGCTTTAAAAAATTCAGAAACGAAAAATGTCAGTCAGTGTGAATGCGGCGGGTTTTTTCCCCTGCTAGTGTCAACAACCACGTAAACGATAATGGTATCTTCTTTATTTTTGTTTTCAATGAGGTCACTGTGTAAAAAAATAAAACCAACCAAGCGTAGTTTGTTTGTCGGTCGCTTGACAACAATAATATTCAATTCTGATGTCGTACACATGCATGTGTGATTGCATTGTCGATATAAATATTGTGTATTTTTGCTTTTAGCACGTCTGAGAGACGCAATCCCAGATAAAAGTATAGAAATTCATATTTGGAAAATGTTAGGTGAATAAATAAGTCCTCGGCCTGAGAATAAAAAAAAACAAGTCTATTAAATATGTGGACGAAAAAATCTCCCCCTCCGGTCCGGTGTCATATAATACAAATACTAAAAAGTAGATGCTTTTTCCCAACATAGTTGGGAGTCAAACAGCATCCCGTAAGATTGCATGCAAAACGATGGTTTTATCAGATTTGTGATACTCATTTATTTAAAAAAAGTTATGGTTAAAAATATAAAGTTCTTAAAAAATGGCGCTACTTTCAAAATTCCAACCGACTGTTAGAAACTGCACCTCATTCAATTTTAGGAATATTTCAATGAAATTTTCAGGGAATATAGCTGAAAAATGATACTATCGAATAAAAATATTTTCAGAAAATGCGATTTTCTAACCCACCTAGGTAGATGTAGCCCGTTAATGACCATGGTAACATCCAATACCTCCTCCAAATTACCCTGACAGCGAACTTGGCATTCTCTTCTACGCCTAGGAGGATCACCGTTTTGTAATCAACTCTAGCCGGGCGTACGGAAAAACCAGCGTTATCTCATAACAATCTCCACCTAATCTCACTATCACGAAGCGAAACACGCGATCGTTTCTTTTCGCTATCGGAGTACAGTACGCGGGTACACGTGTTGCGCCTTCGACCAAACAAGATTCGATCAATCGTATACGTCATGAGCTACAAACAGGATTTCGTATTATCACGCGATTTATGCGAATATGCGTCATTCGCATATATCCTGGTCTTTTCGTACGAGGATTAAAGACGCGGGATTAAAAAAAAGAAACACCTCGTGTTTGGACACTTGAGATGACGCGCGATGCCGGAAGTGTTATAAAGTCTCGCGTGATCGTCAATCGATAACGCGCGTGGCTGAACGTTTTTTTTTTCAAATCCTGATAATTATCGTTCTGGAGATTTTTCGACGTTTACTGCGATATTCTTATCGACGTAAGTTTTGTTTGCGGAGAAACGGGCGCGAAGTAATCTTGTTAATTTACAAGAGGCAAAAGCCAGCCTCATCGTCGTTTTCCAGCGGGAACTCGTGTCCAAAGCAAATTTGCCTAGTCTGGTCACGCGTGTTCTTCTTGATCGCGTCACACTTAAACAGCCCCGTTTGCACTCAAGACCTCTCTCTCTCTCTCTCGCT
>OY723391.1:21327609-21392512 GCA_963210295.1 Ophion ellenae | reverse complement strand
TCTCCTCTTTTCCACGCACGGTGAGTCGCTCCACACGCACTTTTTCACGCTCTTCATTTTTCGCACTTTTACTCTTTCCGGGTGCCTGCGGGCGTTTTCTTCCAGAATCAAAGCACGCTCCTCATTGCTTTACATCCATCGCTCTCACAAAAACACTGTATCTGCTCTGGGTGACCGGCGATCTGCAGAAAAGTGACAGCTTTCTCGACTTCATTTTCTGGATTCTCGGCATTTTTCTCCTCGACATTCGGCACGACGCGGTACGGCGCATGCGTAATCACGGCTCAATACGCTCGATCATCTGTGTCGCTCGATAGACATCGTGTTATTGATACATCAAGGTCTCGTCAACACTCAACTGCTAGCTGCTAGCCGCAAGTCCCGTAAGACGGTATATTTACATTCGAGCGATTCTATGTGAATTCGCCTACCATCTGTACGATTAGTGGCTTCTTACGGTCGGTAATATAGTTGTGCTTTATGCCGTTAGGCTGCTTTAAATGTAAGAAATCAATCGCACGCGAATCGATAACTTGTCAAATCTGTGATCGCTCTTATCACCCAGGTTGCGCGAAAAGTTATTTGTGCAATTCGACAGCAAATCAGTGCTGTCAGAGTGTGATTAAGAAAATGTCAAATCCGTCGCCTTCGCTACCTCATGATCCTCCGGGCGCTGGCTCGTCAGATCAACTGTCATCCTCTGATATTATTATTAATATGCTTCGTACTTCGGATGCAAATTTCTTGGCATTTGTCCGCGAGCAGCGTGAAGCGATTAATAAAATTAATGACACTCTAAGTGAGATCCCGCGGTTAACTAAGAATATGGCCGATCATTCCGCTAAAATTGAAAAGTTAGAAATTAATAGTGCGAAGCTAGAACTGGAAAATTCTAATTTGCGCCGTGAACTTTTGGAACTCAAGAGCAAGGTGGGGTCATTGAATTTGGGATCGGGCTCTAGCGAGATGGTTCTGGCGGGCCTTCCCCAAGATCTAATTGCTGAACCAAAATCCCTGGTACTTAAAGTTCTTGCTGCGCTCGGTCTATCTGAGCTTTCAATGCATGTTCTAGCAGTCAGAGTTATGAAGAAAAAAGCGAGAGCTCATGATGAGCTTGACCCCGCACCCACCACATCGAACATTGCAACCTCGTTTTCAGTAGTAGTCACTCTGACCTCGCCGATAATTCGAGACGTTATCATCAAGGCGAAGCGTACAAAACGCGATTTGTTTGCACGTGAGGTATTTGGAGAAAACTTTAGTGGAAAAATTTACATAAATGAGCTTCATCCAAGTGAATTGTATCAGTTACTCCGTCAAACGAGGACTCGGGCACGACAGGTTAATTATAAACACGTGTGGATCTCAGGAGGAACTGTTTTAGTTCGGAAGTCAAACGGGCAACCCCCTGTAACAATTCACAAGCTAGAAGATATTAACGATCTTATCTGACTCCCGCAATTATGCCACTCTTTAGATACGACCCAAAATCTCACTTCTGAGAGGCTTGGTGTCCAACTTAAAATTTGTCATTTCAACGCTAATTCTTTGCTTGCGCACATCGATCAAATAAGAATTTACTTCCAAAAAAACATATTTCATGTAATCTCAGTCTCGGAAACATGGCTTCATTCCCGTGTACCTGACGATCTCGTTGCTCTTAATGGCTTTATTATCATTCGTAAAGATCGAGAAGGTAGGAGGGGCGGAGGCGTTGCATGCTATGTTAGTAGATCGATCCGTGTCAAAATTCTTGATGCATCGCCCATAGCCTTTTTGAATTCACCTGAGTATCTGTTGCTTGACTTATTTGTAGCTAATGGTAAAAAGATCTTATTTGCTTCAATTTATAGACGACCAAAAGGGTTGTTTTTCACGGAATTTCTCGCCAGCTTCAATAGGTTTAGTCACGCCTATAATAATATTGTCATTGCTGGTGATCTAAATTGCAATGTGCTATCTCACAATAACGAAGCTGAAGTCCTCAGAGACATCATTTTCTCTCTCGCTCTCTTTTTGATTCCTACTGAAGCATCCTACCACACATCTTACTGCGACTCGTGGCTCGATGTAATTCTAATTGACTCAGAAGATAAGATGCTTGCTTATGAGAAATCGTCGGCCCCGTTTATTGCCGGTCACGATCTTATTCAAATTACCTATGAATTAAGTCTGCTTGAGCCATCGTCACGTTTTATATCACGGCGTTGTTTAAAGTATTTTAATGAGCGTGATTATTGCGACCAAATCGATCTGGCTATTCCCACAATCACGAATGCATTCTCGGAGTGCGATGGTTCACCGGTTGACTTAGACAATCTTACTATATCATTCACGAGTCTAATAAGAGATGCTTTCGATGTCTCTGCTCCTATGCGTCAATTTCGACCTTGTAAGTACGCGGCACCGTGGTTTACTGCTGAACTCAGAGATATGATTCGAGATCGTAATAAATTGTTTAGACGTGCTAAGCGTTCTGGGAATGCAGTAATATACGTTGAATATCGTCAACTCCGAGATCGAGTGACTAAACAGTTGCGTCAAGCAAGGGAGCGTTATTTATGTGATAAAATAGGAAAAATAAATGAACCTGCGCGATTGTGGAGGGAGCTGGCAAATATGGGTCTGATCAAAGTTAATGTGTCCTCTCCGCTCAATTATTTTGATGTTAACATGCTCAATACCTACTTTGTATCCGTCTCTGGACAGGGTAGTCAGCCTTCATATCTTGATTTTATTAATTCTTTAAATTCCGTTCGAAATACACACTACTCCTTTTCTTTTGCGCCAATATCAGTTGACTCAGTTGCTAAGTACCTTTTGTCTACAGCTTCTTCCTCCCTTAACACTGGTCCTGATGGTCTCTCTCCATTTTCTCTCATTAAAGCGAAGTCGTCCATCCTTCTGACACTGACAGCCTTGTTTAATCTATCAATTCAGTATTCACATTTTCCCTCTGTATGGAAACGAGCGTACATACGCCCCTTATCTAAAATCAAAATGCCTCAAACTCCGGCTGATACTCGACCCATTGCTAAACTTCCTGAGCTCTCCAAGGTATTTGAGCGTATCATATATCGCCAAATTATGACTTATTTAAATGAACACAATTTACTCAATGAGCGCCAATCAGGGTTTAGAACTTCCTTCAGCACACAAACGGCCCTATTGAGAGTTTCCGACGATATTCGGAGGGGTATTGATCAGAAAATGCTGACAATTCTGGTTTTATTCGATTTTAGCAAGGCATTCGATACAGTACCTCACTTACAATTACTTGCTAAACTCAAATCATTTGGCCTTTCAATTCACGCTGTAAGTTGGTTTTTTTCATACCTCACGGGAAGAACCCAAGCGGTAATGGACGAGCGTGGAGGATGCTCAGACTGGCTGCCCACTAGCAGGGGTGTTCCACAGGGTTCAGTCCTCGGACCACTGCTCTTCTCCTTATATATTAATGATATCGGTCATGCGCTCAAGTTTTCTAGTATGATGGTATTTGCTGACGATACGCAGATATATCTGCACTGCCTCCCAAATGACCTCAGAGCCGCTATCGACATGATCACCTATGATGTCAATGTGATTGCAACGTTTGCAAATATAAATGGACTTTCGTTAAACCCATCCAAATCCAAAGCATTAATATTTGGTAGCTCTGCCTTTATCCGTAAATTGGACTTCAATACTTGTCCGTCTATAATGATCAACAATAGCATACTACCATTTACATCCGACGCGCGAAATCTGGGAGTCCTCTTTACCTCGAACTTGTCATGGTGTTCTCATGTCTCTTCTATCTCACAGAGAGTGAATAACATTCTATTTCGCCTCAAATTTCACAGAAATTCACTTTCAATAAAACTCCGGACTAAATTGGTTACCTCCTTAATTTTTCCTATTGTGGATTATTGCTGTCTTGTGTATCATGATCTGACTGAGCAGTTGAACACAAAACTGCAAAAGCTTATAAATTGCTGCATCCGTTTCATCTTTAACTTGAGACGTGATACCCACATTACACCTTATCGACACCAGTTAAACTGGCTTTCCGTCAAGAATAGGCGTCTTTTTTTCCTGGGTATCCTTACTTACCGGGTTCGTTACTTGTCTGTCCCATCTTATCTGCTAGAACTTTTGCCACTCACTGATTCCTCTCTGCGGAGCTCAAGTAGACTAATGCCCATAACATTCGCCATCCCTCACCATCGTACAAGTACATTTCACCATTCGTTTGGTCTATCTGCAGCTTATTTTTGGAATTCCTTACCAGTCGAAATCACAGAATCTTCATCACTCGCTATCTTCAAAACGCGCCTTCACTCGTACTTATTCAATTCGGAACTTGAGCAGCGGTCAAACTAGTCTACTCACTCTTTCTCAAAATTCCAGTATATGCGATGTACTATGAAATTGTAATCATAAATATGCACTCTGTTCTCGGCATCCTTCGAAATGACGCAGCAATATTGATATTGATATTGTTATTGAAATTATTATTATTACTTGTAAGTATCAAGTTATGTCAGGCATGTAGGCTTAAAGGATGAATGGATTTCGAAATGAAAATTGTACGCATCGGTGGCATAGGCATATGGCATATAGTTATTAAGTTATATCCTTGTATAGGTATGTAGTTATTAAGTTATATCCGTGTAAGAAATTATATACTGTTCCTGGCGACATGAATATTGGCTCACCATTGTACTTAGTTTTAAATTGTCCAAAAGAATTGTTTTCTAGGACATAATAAAGAATCAATCAATCAATCAATCAATCAATCAATCTCTCTCTCTCTCTCTCTCTCTCTCTCTCTCTCTCTCTCTCTCTCTCTCTCACCCTCCCGACGTTGCTACAGAAATCTCGTAAAGTCCAATCTCTTGTCTCCGCATTTATATATCCGTACATATGCATACAGGCCGCCCGCTCGTGTTCGAGCATAAGACATCCATATGTGCTTTTGCGCGTGCTCTTCGAAATTTTTTATTTTTTCTCCGTTTACCGGTCTCATTATTGCGGGGACCAGCACGGGACTCGGGTTTACACACTTTACTACACGCGTTCACGGTACCGCGAGCGCATACAAGAGCCGTAAGTGGAAGCAACAGGTCCGGCACGCTGGTAGGTCCGAGTTCCTAGAGCTGAGAAATAATATGCAAACTCATTTATCTACACGTTCGACTTCTGAGAGCAGAAGCCATCCATATATGTATGTACAGGTACATAAGCCGCCGCGTTCAGGTAGGCTTACGGAGGGTCGCGTGGTTCACCGATGAATGTTGGATGACGATTTTTTTAGACTCGGTGCTGTCCGATAAAAGTTCAATCCCGGAGTTTCCGTAAGCCGGTTATGGCCTATAAAGGCTTAGCTTGAGATTCGCCGATATGCAATTCGCGCGGGACTTCAATGATATTTTTATATAATTTTGAAAACTAATTTCGAGTTGGTTTAGCTCAGACAATTGTACAAGGGCGTGAATGTGACTTTTGGTATGACTAGTGTGGACTGAAATTTTAGTGCAATTCGAAAATTTACATTAAGCAACTGCACTTTATTGCCTCGATTTTCATATGTTTTTTGTTTTTCGAAAGCGATGTAGTGGATCGTATGGAAATTCGGAGCTGAAACTTAATATGAGATGTCTGTTTGAAAAAAACATGATGTTTTAATATTCGTCACTGAAAAGTTTGAGCCTTCTTAAGGGGAAACCGCACGCGGCCTGTATCTCTCTCCTTCCCGTGCACAAATTCGTTGGGAAGTTCCCGGATCCTACCACATCCTTATAGGGATTTGAATGACGTCGTTTGAGAATGTTTTATTTCACACTCTCAACCGAAATTTGTTGGATCTCCCAATAAAATATCCTTTCGTTATCCCGTGCACAAATTTGTCGAGTCCCAAGATGCACCTGCATCTCTATGAAGTTATGTTAAGTATGTTATTGCCCGTACATAAAGAGTCCTCATTGGGACCCAATTGGATTCTGCACCGTTCCCCCATGAACGCTGTTTGAGATTCTTACCACGTTCGAATTGAAAATATGTGAAAAATATCAAGATAAGACACGGCGTGTTGAAACATAACTTATACGCTTCGTGAGTACGCGTATGGTGATATTATATCAAAGTGCAAAAAACTAAATAGCAAACGATAATTAGAGTGAATTTTCAGTGTTGTGTACTTTTTTCTCATACAATTTATACACGGAATTTTTTAAGCGATTTATATTTTTTAAGATAAGATTTATACAGACTGCGATGAGATCCATCAAGAATCATACCGGATTCTGTTCGATAATGTGGGAATCCTTTAGGATTTAAATTGTATTTGTATATTGGATTTCAAAGTGGAATCCTGATTAGAATCTTCTGTACGAGTGTGGCGTTTTAATATAGGGATCCAATGCGATGACCAATTGGATCCTTATCAGGAAATGGAAACAAGTATAGGAATCCGATTGGATCTCTACTAGAATTTCTGCACAGGTTGTCCCTCTCTCTCTCTCGTTTTCATTTATACATCTTTTACAGCTTTCTCGCAATCGTGGCTCGGCTGTTGCCTGATTTTAGATTTGTGAGAACAACGCGGTGCTCCATGACCTCATCGTCGATGACCCGCACTCACGAATGAGAAATTCCTGAGAATCCCTAACACAAAGTCATGTTATTGGTTTCTCCATCACAATTTCCCAATTTTCCGGCCCAGAGCACTGAGAAGTTCCTCCGAAAGTTCAATATACCTCCATAAAGTTCCTCCAATTCCAATACAAAAGTGTGCATCAAAACCTACAATTTTCCTTCATACCCACTTCCCAAACAGGGTTTTACAATCGGCACAGCAATGGCCCACGACTGGTTGCCAGAGAACAAACGATGGCGCGGTAATGGCTATATAAACGGGCCAGATCCGCACCATGCATGGTCGGTAATGATAAGCCATGAATGGCTGCTAAGACTTGGCCAACTATCATACGCCCATATTGGCCCAGCAACGGCTGCCGGATCTTCTGCCCGAAATGAAAAACAAAAAATTGACAAATTATGAATATAAACATTCTAGTAGTATCTTTTTTGTTTTCTTATGCCTTACTTATGTCCATGTACATAGAATAATTGCATTAAAAACGCTTTCTGCACTGTTCAAGATTTTACCTTTTATCGGGATCGAACCTGCGCCTTTCGTTCTAGTGTCGAGCGCCCTACCCACTTAGCGATTCTAACACTTACAGAATCCATCGTTTGTTCGTTCCTTACTTTTATGCCGATAATTTTATTCATGACATGAAAGTTTACCGACAATTTTTTTGGTCCATTTAGGCTGTAAAAATAACTCGCTCGTTTTGGGTGAAGTTCCGAAAAGCATACTCCTCTGATCGAGCTGAAATTTTGCACCGAACTTCCTCTCATTATCCTAAGAGAAACCGCTAACGGATTTTTGACGACTAGCAATAGTTTTCGATATATCGCATTGTAAAGTTTATTATTTCACGCCATACGAGTATATCTATATATCCGATAGATACCCCCCACTCCTCCGGCCGCGCTGCTTGCTGGCAAACAGTGCTCGCCCGTATGCGCATTTCACTTGCCATGTGGGATGGGTTTGTTTGGGTTTATTTAATATAGTGGAAGCGCAGTACAATAAATAACTTTCAATATACGATATATCGAAAACTATTGCTAGTCGCCAATATCCTTTTAAAGGTTCTCTTAAAATATTGAAAAGAAGGTCGGTGCAAAATTTCAGCTTCATCAGTGGGATATGCTTTTCGAAACCTTATCCCTTGTTTTTACGTGTTACAGTTTAACGACCTGCATTTGCAAAACGCCCAAAAACAAACCACCAATGGCTGGTATAGATCTGGCAAGCCGTTCATCCGCCTACGATACCCCAACGCTGATCGCCATATTATCGGTGCGATAGTATTGGCCCACGAATGGCTGGCATAGATCTGGCAAGCCGTTCATCCGCCTACGATACCCCAACGCTGATCGCCATATTATCGGTGCGATAGTATCGGCCCACGAATGGCTGGCATAGATCTAGCAAGCCGTTCATCCGCCTACAGTACCCCAATGCTGGTCGACGAATTATTGGCCGATTATCAGCAAACCGTTAAATGGCTGAATGCTGGCATTTTTGTTACGACAGGCGACCCTATATGGGTTGATTGACACGAAATCGTGGAAACAGCCCCCGCGTGATTGACGATTCGCCCGAACACAATCATTCTTTTTACACTTCCAATTGCAGTGGCGCATACGTAGAACTGTATACAGATATCCATCTAGGCAAACAATTCCAGTTTCGCAAAGTTGGAAAGCCGGACGCGCGCGCGTGAGGGAACTCGCGTATCCTGCTGTAGAGGGGCGGGTTCGTTCGCAAGGAACATGACCGCGGGAGCGCCACAAGTTTCCAGGATTTTTCTGTTTCCTGCAAGCATGCGGTATTCCATGTGCCTCTATATATATATATACATTCGTCGAGGGGATATATTCGTTTCCTCGAAAGGAAGTGAACTATGTTTCGCGATACATAGGCGCTTGCTCGTTCTCGAGCTACGTGAGCTCGTGGTTGTAAAGGCCGCGCTATATTCGCGACACGGCACGTCCGCGGAAACGAACACCGCGTGCGTTTGAACGACGACCAACGTCGATGACGGTGACGACCACGGCTAAGCAGAGGATGAATGCGGGGCCCATATACACGTACCGTTTTTATATAAAACACAATATATATTATTTATCGATAATGTACGCTTGGTTGGCTTGCGCGTGACAAAAAGAGAGAGGTATATGTAGACCAAGGCGGAGACGGAGATGGGGAATAACCGGCATCGCGGTACAGGGCGCACGGGAGTTCGTGCGTGCGATATTGCTATTGCGTTCGCCACAGACGAATCGTTGTGTATACAGGGTGAGGCACATAAAGTGTTACGGAGCAATGGCACTCAAACTATTGATCATATCCGAAAATGTTCCAGACAAAAGTTTCAGTGTTCGAGAAGCCCGTCATACTGGACCACCCTATTTTTTATATCGGTAGGGCGCTGAAGCTACGTCAAGGTCAAGTCCACTTTTTTAAAACGGAACCATGTATTTTTTTCGATGACATTATTACGGATTTGAAGACAAATTCAGCGACCTACAACACAAGGTCATTCTAGTCCAGCAAAGTATGAAAATAGTAGAAAAATCGAAAAATATCGAGAAGATGCTCGAGGTGATGACCCTCGACTTGTAAGCACTTTTTTGGTCGCTATTTTCATTTCTTACGATACCAATGTTTCTTATCGGCAGCAATTACGCATTTTCTGTTGACGTATCAGTTAGTCACGCATTACCTTCTATTGTGAGTACATCGGATCGCGAAAATGAAAGATTTTCAAGAATCTTTTGATATATTGATGGTGCTGGGGGATTGCCGTAAACATTACAGAAACGCCCAAGATTCGTATGCGGCGCGTTATCCGGATAGGCAACAAAAGTGGCACATGGCTTTTAAGCGATTAGCTGACTGTTTCTGTTGCTTCGGTACAGTAAAACAAACACGAGTCAAACGTCGATCGATTATTAATGAAAATAATGCGGCTCCTATCTTAGCCTTTGCTGTACTAAATGCACATGCGAGCAGCAGGCAAATGGAAAGAGAGAGTGGAATTAGTCAGGGATCTGTATTAAGAATCTTACATCAACACACGTTCCATCCGTATCGTATGTCATTGCATCAGAATTTGTACGGCAATGATTTCCTAAACCGCGTCAATTTCTGTAACTGGATTCGTAGATAAATGCACACAGATGTCCCATTTTTTAGTCATGTGCTTTTTTCTGACGAATCTAACTTCACAAATACGGGAAATGTGAATAGGCAAAACATTCATCATTTGATTCACATTTTGAAACGGATTGGTACATTTTTTTCAACCATCTTGCGGAGCACCTCAAGCCGCATAAAAAACCTTAGTCAAAGCCGTTCAAGGTCATTCAAGGTCACCTATTAGAATGAAATACAACCCTGAATATCTCGGATCACTACCAAATATTTGGTAGTGATCCGAGATATTTAGATTTGTACCATCGATACTGACCTTGAATGACCTTGAACGAATTTGACCCCGAATGTTTTTTGTGCGGCTTGAGGTGCTCTACAAGATGGTTGAATAAAAATGTACCAGTTCATTTAAAAGAGTGGAGGTGACCTTCACTGTGCGTCAGCGTCTCCACCGAAATAAAAAAAAATTGGTCGCATTTGATGGCCCCCTTCACACTGTACAACTTTTGTCCGGAACATTTTTTTGTGACGTCGATAATTACCGAATTATTTCGGGTGTCAGAGATAAGAGGGACACCCTGTATCGTGACTCAAGATGACTCAAGATGAAGACCTACGCGATGGTGAATGCCCGACCATGATCCTTCCCTCCTTCGTAGACAACCTCTACACCAGAATCCCGATAGCTATTGTGATGCTGCGTACCGAATGCTCGCGGCACAAGAAAATACCAACATCTCGTTCCTTCCGTCAATTTCGCATAGATCCTTCTTCTTCCATTTCTTGCCATACTCATGTCGACGCATCAATGTTCAGCCGACGTTCAAGAGAAGAAGAACAGATTATGTCCATTCGAATAGCGTGAAACGTAAGAGGGCGATCTATGGATAAACTCCACGTTTCAGAAATTGACGGGTTTGTTATTTGGCAAAACGTTGCGTAAATAACATCTTCCTGTCGATTGTTAGAAGAGCTACTTTACCGCAGTTTATTAAAACTTCATGGATACTTGTGCTGGACATTGATACCGATACCACTGATGTATGCATTGGGAGTACAAATAAGTCTCCGCCGTTTGACAAAAGATGGCCCCACCAGGAGGTTGTGGTTGAAATTGTCAGATGTAAAACGTCATATCATAAGGTTGGACATCTGGCGAGACAATAACCTTGAAATATTAGCGACTTTGTATCAGCATCACATAATTTTGTTCGTGCGAAAATGTCGAATTTTGAGCCGGATAAGCGTCATTTGCGGCAACTTTATAACTCTACTTCTTTCAATTTGAAAAAATCTGTAGCTGAGGCGCATCGATTGCTTGTACAAGCATATGGTGAGGCTGCTTTAAGTGAGAGAAGTTGTCGTGAGTGGTTTCAAAAGTTTAAGAACGGTGAGTTGGGCATCGAAGACAAAGAACGTAGCGGAAGGCCGAAACGAAGACGCGGAATTGGAAGCATTATTGGAGGGAGATTCGTGCCAAACCCAAGAGTTCCCGCAAATGACGCTTATTCGGCTCAAAACTCGACATTTTCGCACGAAAAAAATTATGTGATACTGATTAAAAAAATCGCTAATATTTCAAGGTTATGGTCTTGCCAGATGTCCAACCTTACGATATGACGTTTTACATCTGACAATTTTAACCATAACCTCCTGGTGGGGCCATCTTTTGTCAAACGGCGGAGACTCATTTGTACTCCCGATAGAGGGCATAGCAGACTAATTTGGCTAACTATCGTTTAAAAGAAGTATATTTTCTGATTTGGTGTAGATTTCTATGGTGTTTCTTTGGCCTGACACCCCATGTTCGTTGTGACGATCTGCATCATCCCGTAGCCATGTAATGGTTTGGTGTTTGTTGATAGGGATTGACTCGTTCATGGAAGGGGAGAAAGACTTACTGGTACTGAAGAAACGAGAATATGTGATTCTTCGTATGCAATATGATTTTCAATGTACATCATTATGCCACCCGTAGCGTAGACTTTGCTTGAACAATCATTCTCTACGCTCGAATTACATTTATTAAGATCATTCGTTCAGTCGAGCGAGCATCTGTTGGGCAGTCTGTTCCGAAAGAGTTTTCAATTCAGTATAGATGATGTCATCAACCATTGTTTTGACAGAATCTAGCCCGCCAATGTTGAAATTTCAAGGAGTTTAAGCCGAGTAGTGCCCGTTTATCGATTTCTTCCTTGGAACCGTTGTGCTTTGGGTGCAACATTGAACGCGTATGTTCTTTACTGAATGAAACTGCAAGTAGCGAGTGCCTGTTGTCCACTGAAGTTGTCCATTTGAGTGATGAATTAGATTCTAGTTTTGAGGCTTAAAGGGGTTAGGCTACTCTGGAGGCCGAAAAAATGGGCTTTTTGGCGTTTTTTTTTTCAGAAAAACTACAAAATAAATCGAGATTACTAAAAAGGGTGTTTATCATACATATCAGTGACTGTATACAATAATTTTTTTTGAAGCGATTATTTTCAAAATGGCGGCTGTGCAGCGTTTTTCTCAAAACTGCATTTTTTAAGTTAGCCGGAAGAATAACTCAGACAATTTTCAACTGATTCACTTGAAATGTTGGATATATCTTGAAAAATACATTGTCTATGGAAGTATGTAGGATGTTTTTTTATATTGCATAGTTCATTTGTTATTCACAATTATCTGACGATGTTTTTAGGCAAATTTGTCACTTTCCAAAAATTTGCCTAAAAAATCGTTAAAAACTTAACGATAATGCTAATAACATATCAACATATCACGTGAATCGGTTGAAAATTGTCTGAGTTATGTTTCCGGCCAACTTAAAAAATGCAGTTTTGAGATAAACGCTGCACAGCCGCCACTTTGAAATTAATCGCTTCAAAAATATTATTGCATACCGTTATTGATATGTATGATAAACACCCTTTTTATAATCGCCATGTTTTTTGTAGTTTTTCTGAAAAAAATCCCCAAAAAGCCTATTTTTCGGGCTCTGGAGTGGCCTAAGGCCTTAAGGCGTTATACGCAGTTGCAAGGCCAAAAAAGTCGGTTTTCACGAATTTTTTTTGGAAAAGGATTTCATTTGGGCAAAACGAAAAGTATTAGGCAGTGCAGTGGCATCTTCTAGCTTTAGATTGGCATTTTTTATTTTCAAAAATATTCATTTACATTGCTCCTGTAGGAAGTCTCCTGGAGGTCCCCGAAAAAAAGTGTCCGGCGGTGAGCAAAGTATTTCCGGTTTGGATTATCTAAAATGAAAAAACCAAAGATTCTTTTAGGGGATAGATCAATCCAGGTATTGATCGAAGGAATAGTCGAAATTTCAATTTTCGACAAAATGGTGGCTCCGGAAAGAAACAATTTCGATTTTCGACCAAATATTTTTCGTTAAATCATTTAAAAAAATATAAATAAATGTCGGAAATCTTATTCCTTTGATCAATACCTGAAGAATATATCTGACAAGGTTGTGTTGAAATTGCAGACCGATCGGTTGAGCCGTTTTTGAGAAATCGTGCTCACCGTCTTTGAAACCATCGTTTTAAGAAAAACGCGTTTGAAGTTTCGCGGACGCTCGAGTGCTTCGAGCGTCCTTACAAATATGTGTGTATTTCCGAGAATATTCGCTGGATGGATTTTTAATTTCCAGGGAATATACTCACATATTTGAATTCCGAAAATGCAATAAAAAGAAATCGATTTTTTGACATTTCTAACCGCGTATAACCCGTTAAAGGCCCCTTGGTATTATAAAAATGAGTTCTTTACGCAGTCCGCATCATCAAAAGTAGCAAGGCTCCCGTTATATCTCAGATGGTGATCCTTATGTATATTCGCTAGGAGCTGCGATACTGGAGGTATCGCATCCCATTGTCTATCAGGTGGTCCTTATGTATTTGCAGCCACAGTTCCGCATCACCGCACCAGCCAATCGTGGCTGATTTTAATTGATTTGCCGATCGATTAAAATCATCCGCCTTTGGCTGGTGCAGTGATCCGGAACTGCATGCTTGTAAACACATGGAGACCACCCCATGAACACGGAAGCTTCAGTACCTCAGCTGTCAGCCACGATGTCTGCAGACTACACAACGCTTGTGGAACGTCGACGATGCCCTGAAGCCACAACAATTGGAACTCATCCGGCAGCTACAAATTTATCGGAAAATTGGCACAAGTCGATTGCATCGCGAGTCGCCGCTATCCTTTTCTTCGTTGGCAGTTGCGAGTTCCTTTTCTTTTACCATCGAGGCGTATACCGGTTGAAGATTCTTTGCGAAAGTGAGCGTGACCAGGATCTGCGAATTCCGCTCGCAGATCGCCCCCTCGTATACGCGGTCGCGCATACCCAGACGAGGCAAATAATCTTCTAAGGATCTACTTCATGCCCGTTACCGTGTTCGTAAAGTAACAGGGGACAACTGATATATATCCCTCGTAGCGTATTACCTTATTGCCGCATGTACGTCTGGGAGCTGATACAACAAGCTTAAGGTCCACTTTCGTGTCGTTGACTTCATTGAGAAACATTTGTAGAAGAGTTACACATAGGCATGGTACATTATTAGTAGTCCACCGAGACTGGAGAATCCGTTCACTTAGCATTCCCTCGGCGGACTCGGCCTCCCTTTATTTTCTCGTCTTTCATGTATTCGCATACTTAGACACGTATACGTACAGACACATGGAAATGGAGTCGGATATTTCAAACCCTCTATATCCAGGTAATGTCGACTAGCATCACATTCGGCTGACATCGATGTGATACGGACATCGATGTGATGATACATCGATGACATCCCTTCGATTTTAACAACCTATCATTGATTTTTGGGATCAGCGCGGTCTTTGGAGTGATCTTCGGATCCTTTCACTTAGCCAAAAGCGATTTTACACGATGCCGAGTACGCGGACAATTGGCTACTATGGGGACGTTTCTAACACTGGAATGTCTTAAAAATTGACTTTCTCCATGTATGTGTATGGATATATATGGACACGTTAACCCACGCAAAAAGAACATACAGGCATATGTATACGGCCACGTATGGGACATTGCGGTCTCGTTTTACCCACAGTGTATCAATGTCCCGGGTGTATAGCATTGACAAATGGATTTAGCGTTCCACCGCGGTGTGTTTCCTAACGACGTGGTAATCCGGCATCCACTTAATTTGCGTGCCCTCTCTTTGCAGCAGCGCAGCGGTGTCATACACACGGTAGTATTAAAGGCGAGGTTATAAGAAAAGAAAAAAATGAACGCGAGACGAGGAACGAGTGAAAAAAAAGTACAAGTAAAAAAAAGGAGTGAAAAGTGAGAGGGCCGGCGGAGGAAGGATCCGTGTACAGATGCGCGAATGCCTGAGGCGAGTAATTTACTTTTCTCCCGCATGCCGAGAGTGTATATGTGTGAGAGACATGCAAGAGCGTCCCTCTTGCTCTCAAGAGGTCCAGCGTGGACGCAGCTGGGAATTGCCCTCTCGCTTTGCCGCGACTTTGGTATCTTCGCGAGAACTTTAATGTTCGCAAGGTTTGTGGTGTGTCTATGTGATACCGCTCGTCCACTCTTGGACTCCCGCGCTCTCTGTTGCTCGGTATAATCAGTGACTACGAGGGGAGGGACGGAGTGCGAGAGAGAACGAGAGGAAGAGGAAAAAAGTGGCAATGGAAGGCAGCGAGAAGCCTGAGAACGCGCGGGTGCTGGAGCGTATCATCGGCTCCGGTGACTCTGCTAAAATTACGCGCAGCGCAAACCTGTGATGGGTGTAACGAAGTACGGAGGATGGAAAGAGAAGACTCCAGGTTTGGGTTTATCGCGTGCCTGCTTTTTTTCCCTAACGAATTTCTCCAGATCGTACGCTTGATGACCAATGATCCATTTTTTCTGCCACGTCCTCGATGTGAGTCCTCCAGAAGGACTGCGGGCTACCCGTGTGGAAATTTGAGTCGAGAAAAAGTACTGCCCTTGATCTACCTTCCCTGGATAATATCAGGCTCTGGTCGGGCCTTCCACCCTGGAATAGGTTCGCAATGTAACGGGTCTGAGGCTAGGGCCCGAACTGGTGTTCCCTTTCTGGGGAACTGATCAGGAACGGGCCGGAGAACAAGCGGTAAATCACCAGGAAAGGTGTAGAGAATAGATCAGGGAATAACCAGGAACAAACGAGGAAATTAAAAAATGATGTTTCAGCATTTTTGGAACCCTTGAGGAGGTAAAATCGGAAGTGTATTAAATTTAGTATTTCGACAACATATTGTTTGTTGGTTGTCTACTTGCTAAGGTAGTGCAGAGCTTTTCAATAAGGGCGAGTAGATGTTCAAATGGAATAAAACAAGCTGTGTGTGAGGTATTAACGAAATCCTTTTTTTATTTGAAAGGCCTGTATATGCCATTATGTATGGAATATAACATCGTTCAAATGTCCGCCGCGACTTCTCACGGTGGCACGGATCCGAGTGGTCCAATTTCCAATGACTCTGCCGCATAGATCCGGCTGAATTTGAGCGATGGCCTGGGTTATGTTGACGTTAAGAGCATCGGTCGATTGCGGCTTATTGGCATAGACCTGCGACTTCAAGAAACCCCACAAGAAAAAGTCTAGCGGGGTCAAATCGCACGTTCTCGGTGGCCAATTCACGTCAACTCTGCGAGAGATAACCATACCCTCAAATCGTTTATGCAGTACCGCCGTCCTGCTGGAACCACATTGTCGTCTACGTCCATATCGTTCAATTTGGGCCAAAAGAAATCGGTTATCATCGTTCTGTAGCGTTCACCGTTGACGGTGACGGCCTCACCAACGTCGTTTTAAAAGGTACGGACCAATGACGCCGCCGGCCCAAAATTCGCACCAAACAGTAACTTTTGTGGATGCATTGCCACCTGGTGAACCTCGTGTGGGTTGGCGTCGTCCCATATACGGCAATTTTGCTTGTTCACACATCCATTCATCCAAAAATGCGCCGCGTCGCTAAAGATGATTTTTCGGCCAAAATTGGGGTCCTAACGAACACTCATTTTGACAATAAAGTTATATCATTTGGACGTGCCGTTCGATCGTGTAACTTGCCATGGTGATTTGGCATCAGTGACTGAATAATAAACAACGTATTAGACAGACGCCGCCAAAACAACATGGCCGCCACAGGCCGCCAACATCTACCCGCGTTAATTGAAAAACCCTTTATATGAGTGTATACATATGCTTGTTCGCATTTCCTGATATGCAAAGAGACAGAAAAACGTACACCGATTACTATCCGAGCGAAAAAGGCCTAGAGTGCAAAGGGTTATTCCGATAGTATCACAAAGTCATCAGCGTAAGGGCACGCTGTAAGCATAGCACTTCTGTACGTTGTTTAACTCACAGGACGAACTTTTATCCTCGTACGATGGTCCCTTGCTTACGCCAAGCGCTTCGCTTGTAGCCACCTGGCAGATTGTTAGCGAAATACATTCAGGTTGTGTCTTCCCGGCCAGAACATTGATATTTCCCAATATGGCGACAAGGCGTTCAAAAACCACGAATGACCTGCTTTACTTTTTGGCCTCATAAAATAATTTGGCTATTCTTTATACTCAAATCATTAGTTATCGTAATCCCGGTATTCATGATACGCATTGTTATCCTCGTCGATTATCATTGATGAAATGAATGCTTTTAATGATGAATAGAATTACAGCAGATGTGTTAGTTTCATCCCAATCAATTATAAATATATTTGATGAGGTGAAAATCAAAGTAGCTTTTCTTTAGTCCTTAAAGACAGGCTTGACTTTTAAGGACATGTTAATGTTCTGGCCGAGTATACATCACGTGAAGATGTACTTGCCCGCAATGTATCCCGGCCAGACGATTGTAATTTCCAAATATAGAGGCTAAGCCGTAAAAAAACGATTTTGCGATCTTGCCGGTTTGTTCCATGGGAGGGCCACGTCAGGTGAATCAGACAAGGCAAGTCTGATCAGGGCCGGGCACAAAGTAGGGAATGCCCGAACACATTTCTGCACGGGTAAAGTCATTGCACTTTTCGCAGGACCTGGAACCGTTGCCCTTCCGTATTTGAGCCTCAAATAGGTTGGCTATCATTGACCGACTTACGGTAACTAGCCAATCCACGATTAGTCTTCGATCCCTGGCGATTATCTGATCCATCATAGTTAGCCAATCCATCCTAATAATAGCCCAAGCCTCGGTACCAGGCGACTCGAGCATAGAGCTCGAACCCCCAACATCGTCAAGTAAAAAAGCAACCGATGAACGAGAGATAGCATACGATGGAGGAGATACGACGAGAGAAAGCAAAAACGCTCAAAAGTATGACCGCTCGTGATGGAAGATCCAACATCTACAAGTTCCATAAAAAATAATGAGCCGGAATACACACGTTGGCAGAGCTCAGAGACGCCGGTCGCTTTATATTGATGGCAAATTGAAATTTACCCCACACTTGCATTTTTATTTCGGTTTTTGTAAGCTCACCGCTAATATCTCGAGGATGTTGACCGTAGCATCGTGTCTCTCTCTCTCTCTCTCTCTCTCTCTCTCTCTCTCTCTCTCTCTCTCTTCTTTTCGCATACGAAAAGCAATATACACGCAATGACACACACACGCAAAAATACATCTTATATGCGAAACCGAAAAAACATCAGCATGGCGCACACGAGGGGTTACCGGTAGCACACGATATGCATATTCGAGCATATACGCGTTTATGTTAATGAAATTCAGAAGCGACGAGAGAGCGTGCGCTGTACACGACGAGATGTGCGCACACGCGCCCGCTCAGCCCCCCCCCCCCTTCGTCCCCCTGGCAAAAGGAAGATGATGGAGAGAAACACATATGAGCACGGAGGACCCGTGAGGTCGCAGCGGGAATATAATTTTTTTTCTGTGCACACTGTGCATAACTGAGAGAGGAGGATTCTCGTATTACATGATACATATGACGCAGCAAGCAAGTAGATATATAGATACAGAAGAGGAAAGATTATTTTGAGGACGTAGAACTTTGGGGATTGTTCTTATAGCAGCCGATTGTACCCATACCGTACATTATGGAAATCCCTAAGGCTTTGAAATGACCTTTACCTAAAGCACATTAACGTGAATACCTTAAATCAACGATTCGCTTACAAAAATGTTGAGGACCGTCCTCACAACAGCCAGATGCATTGATAGTCACCACTGCGTAGATATAACGAGCACAAAATAGACTTTCCTCATATGTACACTGTGACCTCTCATATCGGCACAGCGGCGGGATCGGCTCCGCATCACACTTACAAAAATGGAGGTCGTGCATCATCCACTTAGAGGGTTAGGCTACAGTAACGGGTATAAAATTCCGTGCGGAAATTGAGTTGGGGCTGTGATCGGGCCCCAATAACATTCCCCTAACTTTGTTCGGGCCCTAATCTGGAAGCCACATGAGGGCCGTTAGCGGCCGGTCACACTTCGTCAACAAGGGCCATTAAAGGAGCAACGACCGGGGTCTTATACGTTGCCTCAATGGCGCCTCATCAAAACCATTTTAGCGCCCTGAAAAAGCCTCAACGGCGCCTCATCATAACTATTTCAGCGCCATAAAATATCGGTATCAGTGGATATACGTGTAAGTTAAACGCGTCAGGGTATATCTGTATTTGTTTTTATGTAATTGTTCATGTGCATAGGTGTGGGCGTGAGTACATGTGTATGTATGTGTGCGCGCGTAGAAATGTGATTGCGTATTTGCATGTGAGCCTTTATGACAAACTGCCATGACAAAATTAATACAAAAAATAATCCATTCTAAGGAATGGATGTGTAGTAGAAATAAAAAAAATATATGGGTCTACTGAATCACTAGAATCTATTTCCATTGAGGGAAAGATCTGGAAACCAAAGACCAATTTATTTACTTATCCTACACAGTCAGATAAAGTTTATGAATGGGAAATATCAGCGAAGTCTTCAGAAGAAATAATTTTCCCTATGATGAGTATTGAGCGGAAATTAGTTGCTATAAAATGTCGAGAAAACCGGTTGGGACTGTTCACACTTATGCGCTAGCATTACTCCATGTATGAGTGAAACCATGAGTAATTGTTTGTATCTATGTAAAAGGTTTCTTCAATTTGATAAATAAATACTGTCTGATGTTTGTCCGCATATTTGTGTTCATAGTTTATTTTTTATTTGCTAATGCCCGTACGCTTTTTCCCAATTTGCGTTCGATAATATTATTCGATCGATGTATATAATCGATTTGAATAATTGAAATACCATCAACCATGTAGCCTAAGCTATTTATACTGGTTTATCGCTATACTAGTCAGATCTGGGCTTATTGTGGAAATCCCTACTTGTTTTTTCCTATACTGGCTAACTCTGGGCCTATTGCGGAAATCCCTACAGGTTTATCCCTATAATGGCCAAGTCGGGTCCTATTGCGGAAATCCCTACAGGTTTATCCCCATAATGGCCAAGTCGGGGCCTATTGTGGAAATCCCTACAAGTTTATCCCAATAATGGCCAAGCCTGGGCCCATTGTGGAAATCCCTACTAGGGAAAGCACTAGGGAAGCCCTGAAAGGCCCTTATTTTTATTAGGGATGCACTATCAGTTTTCCACAAATCTCGTGAATCTACAATAGAATACCTAGAGAAGTACGTATGGGTTTTAAAAAATATTGTTTTATTCAAAAGTTGTAGGTATTTGAACTTAACAAATGAATTATCAGTGAAAAATTTCGTATAAAACTGCTCACAAAATGAAAAGTTTTCGATTAATCAGAAATTCCGTACGTACTTCTCTGCGAAATGCAATTAGGAACATAACTTCAAAACTTGAAGTAAATCGAGTGAAAATTGTTGAAGTTATTTGTCACGCCAATTGGAAAAAAGTTATTTCGAGAAAAACGCGTTTAAAGTTTTACATACTCTATGGCCATGCCAGTGGTCGGTTTACGTTATACGCTCAAAGTCGGTGAAAAAAAATGTCTTGCTATAAATCGAATAGTAACTTATTCTTATGATGATAAAGTACCGTTTTACCGAGAGAAAAAAATCAATTTTTTTAAATTCTACTCTGGCCTTACCCCTTAAGCCCACTGCGCAGCTAAGGTACAGTTGATTGCAGTCCCCTCAAAGCCTTCACTTATGGTCTCGCATGCTTCGAGCCTCACGCTAGGATCTGGAGATTCTCCCACCATGCGCTACACCGATCGATCATCGGCAGATAGTGAGGGGCAGTGGCATCTGTGGAGGTTCCGATATGAGAGGTCGCAGTGTATATGCGAATATAGGCAACGAATATAAATATGTATAAATATGTAGAGTTGAAAGACCGGTGTCGTTGGGAACACATCGGGCACTTCAGCCAAGTATTAGCAGCGAGCAACTCGTCGACTCTTTACGCATAAACACCATGTGATGCTACAATGAAAAAGAAAACTACATGGGACATGGGAACTTGAGGTAAAATATTTCTAATGGGGGCCTACTTGAATAGCCTGGGAGGAAAAGTACCGAGACGATTTATTTTTTAAGCTTCTACTCGACGTCACATGAACTTCGATGATGCCAGCCGCTTTAGTGATGTTCAATTGAGACTTTGTGTCTTTTTGGCTAAAAATTGACAGTTTCTGTATGCCGTACATTAATTCTTCAGTGTTTGTTACGTACTTTCGTGATATAAGAAAAGCTTTTGAACCTGCGGGAAGTTGAACATTTTGCTTAACACTGATCACAGTTAGGCATTGAATGATGATACGGTGAACGTGACAAACATGATCATTTACTAACGTGATCGACGTCCTCGAGCTTGTAGTAATGAATCTAGGAAAAAGATCGCTACATGTTGATACTTTGCCTTACTTCATTGAAACTGTATTGATACTTGTGCTGAACATTGACATTCATGGCACTAAGATATGCAGAAGATACAGTGGAGTAATTTGGCTGACTAGTGTACGTAAATTTCTCTGAGTTAATGTATATGTCTATTGCTTATCTTCTAGTGTTCATTCGGTCTGACACCGGAAGTTCGTGACCATCTGCATCATCCAGTGGCCATAATGCTTTGGTGTCTGTTGATTCGGATTGACTCGTTCATTGAGCGGGGAGAAAGAACTACTGCTACTATGGAAAAAATAATATGCGTTTCCTCGTATACAATATGATTTTTAATGTAAATCATTATGTCCCACCTGGCATGGACCTTACTTGAAAAATATTTCATTACCCTCGAATTACATTTATTGACATCATTTCTCCGTTTTTCTCACGCTTTGTTCGATAGTCCTTTCCCGAAGAGTTTTGAATTGAACATGGGTGATAGATAGCCGTCGAAATGTTTAATCGCGAGTTGACCCCTTCCAGGGCACACCTCCGCCGCCCACCTATAAGTGCATCTTGGGTCTATCCGACCCAAGGTGTTTTTTAAAGTCGTTGTATTCCGGTAAATATGCTTTTTTTTTGTAGAGACGTTTTTTGTAGTAAATTATTCATATTTTATGGCCCTAAATTTATTTTTTGATAAAAACGAAAATGAAATGCCAACACATTCGTTCAAAGTAGAGCATACGTTGAAAAATACTAAATACGTACGGTTAAAACGACCCAGTGTGCGCTCAAAGGGTCAAGCCTAAGTGTCTCTATGTTTCGATTTCTTCCGTGGAATGGCTGGGCTTTGGAATTGTCCTGCCATCGCCATCGTTTCATTGCCTGCAGGATTGATTAGTATGGGGGTCGAAGTAGAACGCCTTGCGGAGTCGTCTCGTGGTGAATCGTTCGAATTGCAATTCGGGCAATATTTCGCAATGTGGTGATGTGCTTTGCAAATCGAGCACGACACCGACTCTACGGATACGTGTATCCAGCGTTCGGTTTCTTCATGCATCACGCGAAGGATTTCAGGAAGACGAGCTGCGTCTTCTAGTCTGATGTAAACTTGCCGTTTGAAGCTCAGTATATGTGCGAATCTTGGATCTGATAGACCTGCATTCACGAACATTACCGAGGACGCCAGTTTGATTCCGAGCGTTGCGAATTGTTGTTCGATTACGTTGTGAGGTATCTCTGGATAGACGTTCGATAGGATAACCTTTTTTACTCTGTTGATTACTCGCTGTATTGGAAGCTGTTGGTTTGCCACCATTAACGATCCGACTGTGAGGAGGGCGTCGACAATCTCTTGGTGCGTGAAATACACACAAATGCGATTATTTGATATTTTCGACACGAAGTTGATCACTCCCGGGTTTGTTAGAGCAGCAATAGCGCTTACATACTCCTCTGTTTCCAAGTCTTTGGCCCACTCTACAGTTATACCATGGTTTTCCTTTAGGAACGCATCACTTTGAGTGTCTGTGGAGCAGCTTGCTCTATGAAGTTCTGTATTCATTTTAGTCTTTCAATGAAATAATTTTTTGCGCAGAAATCTACCAGTTCCGCAGAAATGCCATTTGTGAATGCTCCATTCGCGAAAGTGCCCTGAGCACTTGTGAGCTGATTCAGTTTTATGTGTACAACACGCCCGAACTCAGAGTCACTTCCGAATGCAACCGATTGAGAGGAGAGACGGTAAGCGATGTGCCAAGGCACTTTTGAGACTCGACGTTGAAGATCTCAGCGAATAATGCGTAGCTTTCGACTTATCGGAACTGATCACAATTGTACTAGTGACTTAGAATCGCCAAGGATGTGCCGTTAGTTCTGATAGGAGTTTTTCGATTTATCATCACTTATCAGAAGAACATGCCCGCAATGACGCATGAAGAAAAATTGTGTACGTGAAGTACAGCACGTGGAAATGCACAAGGTGCATTAAAAAAGGTATATATATATATATATATATATATATATATATATATATATATATATATATATATATATATATATATATATATATATATATATATATATATATATATATATATATATAAATACATGGACTCGTTATCAATAGCAGGAATATTCGCTTTCTGGTTCGCGATAACTTTAATCTTCGATTCGTCAAGTGTGCAAGTGGTGCCTCCTACAGACTAGATAAATACGCTCGTTCAGCGAGGAAAACGCCCATGAACGTCATCGCTGCGAACTTGTTTGTACGAAAAGTGAGGATTCAGGTGGAAAATCAATGAGGCAGTCCTAATCATAATTCAAGCCCTCAGAGGGCTCACAAGGAACATCACTTTGGTGTCCTCCTCCGAGTTTGTTAAAACTTTTTTATGTGGAAGAGTACCGAAAACCCAAACTAAGAGACACGTATTTTTTATCAGCGGAAAAACGGCTTTAAGGGGCGAAACGCACTCTCGAAAAAGGGGTGTTTTTCGTTTTCGTCGATAACGGTATCGTTGACATCTCCAATGTATAGTCCACAAAAAAATGACACTCGTTTTTGGGATGTTTTTATAGAAAATTTGTAACGGTAAATTTTTACAAAAATTAGGTATTTAAAATGTATAATCTGAAGAACACGGTAATATTTGTTTGCAAAAAAATTCTCCATATAATCGACTTACAGCCGATGTTCGGGAACCACCGCTCAAAAACGTATTTTGCGATGAGCCCTTCTAAACCAGGTTACCTAAAATAAAACAATCAAACAGCTTTCGTTAGTATATTAGTTTATTCTATAATTAATCGAAGCAATTTGCGAAAGATCAGGTATAAAAAAAAATAACGCGTGATCAAAGTGGGAGCCTCGATTTTGGCGAAAAAAATGAGCAGTTCTCGTTCATCAAAGCCAAAGTATACCTCGGAAAAAATCCTTCCATCAAATACTATATTTTTACATCGTAAAGAGAGAAAAAAAAGAAAAAGCCCCAAAAATTTCAGAAACATCGATACAGTAGTTTTTCAGATGGTTTTCTCACCGACTTCGAAAACGTAGTAAACTTCGTTTCGAGTAAAAAGCGTTTAAAATTTCAAACGACGCTCCGAGCATTCCGACAGACGTCAACATAACAGCCTATGAATCTGTCAATTTTGATCCGATTACCTTGAAACTTTCGGAAAACATTTCTAAGCTGCTATATTGTCGAAATGTTGGTTTTGAATAAAGTAATTTTTCGACTTTTCATCCAGGCATAACCCCTTAAGCACCGCCAGTGAGAAAGTCTCACCGCCCTTTCAGGGTTCGCACGAGGCTTTCGGACCCAGCCCCGATATATTGAAGGGGCTATACCAGTGTGGCACTTAAAAAAAATCGATTTTTTTTGTTGCCTTTTTTCGACGGTTTATATTTTCAAGAATATCATTATCATTTTATCTTGCAAAAATCGATAGTTAAATCTTTAAACGCGTTTTTCTTGACATGAGATTTTTCAAATTTGCTGACATTGTAACTCAAACAGCAATTATCCGATTGACTTGAAATTTGAACTGAGTACTCTTGAATATATTTACTCTACAATGACGTAGGATATTTTTGATTGGATGAAAATTGACGATTCGGCATTGAAAAAACGACAATTTTATGGACAAGAAAACGGACTTTTTTCATAACTACGCCATTTGGTTAGATTTTGATATTTTTCGAAAATCCTACATCATTGTACAGAAAAATACCTTCTAGTTTAAAGAAATTTTTTCTTTTTCGCGTTCAGCGACTCAATCGGCCGAAATCATGTCAGCAGTGGAGGAACTTTTTTTTTGGCTCCTTCGAAGGCAGCGCATAAATGGCTTGGATCTCAATGTTTTCCTATCAAAAAATTGTGTAATATAGATCAAATACAGCCAAATATATTCTTAATTTTCCGAAACATTTAATTCGGTACTTTTCTTCCAAAAAATTCCCGAAAATCACCCAAATTTTCAGCATTCACACTGGTATAGCCCCTTGAAAAGACCAATAAAGCCCGCTCCCCCACCCTAACTCACTCCCTGAAAATCCCTCACCCCGGTTATCCACTTCCATCCCCCCCTCTCATACGTCGTACCGATCTTCGCGTATGCCAATCGAATCGTGCTTCCACCTGATCCCGCCTCAAACAAAAAATACATACAGCGCCTATCGCGAGGCGGCGTTGCCGCCGTTTCATCATATCATCGATGCCGATACACCGATCGCATATAACCGGCGCTTCAGATTTCATCGTAAGTCACCGCTCGCAAATTCGCACAAAGAATTATAAAGAACAGTCAGCGCACGGTCTTTCGAGTCCTGTACGAATTCTCTTTCTCGGCCCGAACCGACACTCTGCGAGATCGTATGCTCGTTCGACGCACACAGCATCCATCGTCCAGACGGCATGCACGAGCAACTCTTTTATTATTATTTTTTTCGTTCACATCGCATACCGCAACGGCGGGTGGACCACTCCAATGCATGTGCACGTAAACGTGTACGTAAACGTGTACGTAAACGTGTACGTAGACAAGAAGCGCGACGCAACGCGGAGGAACGTTCGATCGGCAAAAAGTGATCGGGAGCGATTTATTGCACCTTTCGGACGAGAAAGGGCCACGGTGGACAGAGGCATCGGTCTCTGACTCTTTGCTCGCGGAGAGATATCTTATCTTCGAGACACCGGCGCGCGATGCACCGCACACCAACGAGGGCAGAGGACCTCTCGTTCTCTCTCTTTCTTCGTGCACTCCTCCGTGTATTATGGTACGTATCTTTAAATATATATATATATATATGAGTCTGTGTGCACGTGTACATCTCGCCCCGTGGGGCTTTCTTGCGTTATTTCGTTCTCTCTTGATACCATGCAACGATAAGTATATTCCCTTGGTTTTATCAGATCAAACGTGTGGCGCAAAAACAAAAGCGCGACCCTCTTTATTCTCCCCCTCCGAGTCTCCGTCTCTCTCCCTTTCGGATCTCCGTTGCTGTCTCGTTGGACTCGTAAAAAATATGATAAAATCCAGCGAGTATATAATTATACACGCGCGTATTGATCGGTTTGATCGAAAAATCGTGGGGACGAGCATCATCGACGATCGGACCTCGCGATTCTCATGCGCATGCGCACGATATCGAAACAATACGATTCTCAACGATCGCGGTAACACCACCGTCGAGTCTCGAACTGCCGGGATCGTGCGTTGAGGGAAAAAAAAGTAGGGGATGCTCGGTCGCTGCATATGGAGCAGCCTGAAATGTCAAAATCGCGAAGATAGATCGTGGCTGAGATGGTGCGGTGAGAAAAAAAAACCATTTGAATCAAACAAATATGTTGGTTGTTTCGAATAAATGTCTGATCGCGGAGTGCCACCGATATATGATGTTGTTACGATACTATAAAATATTGGCAATTGTGATTGATTCAAGTAATATATTATTTTATTTGAAAATCTCTTCTGTTCTCTGAATATCTACATTATCCTTCAAGTTGATTTATATTCTATTGAAATCATTCTATGTACAATCCGTAGATGCAGGGATGAAATAATTAAGCGGTTGCTACAACATTTTTTATTTCGTACAAAAATATAATCAATAGAATGAATTATTTCTTTAGTACATCGAAACGAATATGCCATGAGACGGAAGTTTTTCAATTTGTTTTAAATCTTAAATAAAAAGTGCGCATTAGAATGATCATCCACGATAATAGAGGAGATAATATCAGATATCCAATGGAATATCCATGGAGAGAATATCTGATATTCAACTGATAAGAACAGATACTACACTTTGATCTTAGCCACAGGCCAAGAAGCGATAGTCTTTAGAGTTTATCCGGCGTTCAAGTAGATTTTCGGTTCGCGCTACGCTTACGAGAAACGAGCGCGCGTGCGGCTTCTAGCGGTTACCCCGAGAATCACGGGTTTCTTCACACCTATAATTTCGGTGGCGCTCGGCAATGATTTGGTTGAATTGTTTCAACCAAATGAGCAAAAAACGAATTTTATTTTCGCATAATTTTTTAACCAATTCAGACATTTGCTTAATAGTTTTCAATCAAAATAATGGATTAATATTTTAGCGAATAATGTACTTGAACATCATTATCGGATATGGTGAAAAAAAATTAAATAACATATTTACTCAATAGACATTTTATCTGAATCAAACGAGCGAAATTCAATGTTTCTTGTGTACTCGAATCAACAATATTCATGTTATGAATTGAAACGCTTCTTTTCTTCGTTCCAGAAAATGCATTCAAAACTATATAATTTGTTCGCGATAATTTTTTAGATAGTTTCAATAATATATCGTTCTCGGCTAACAATATATCTTTTGAATGAAAAAAAAAATTAATTTTATCATGTTATTAAAGTCAATAGCGTTTTGTTTCGACTAATAAATCCGATTATTTACACCAGCAACTTTACAATTGAATCATCGAAATTTCATTCAATAACACCAATGATATTGGATCAATGATTTTTTTTCTCAGTGTAGTTGATTTGGCAGATGAATGAGTGATGTAAAGGAATGAATTGATGTTGAATTGCAACTGCCAATTGTTTATAACTGTTGTTCAGGTCCAAGAGGATTAGTTGGCTGCTGTTGAAAGCCACGAGCTTCTATTTCCTACAGTCCTATTTCTTCCGGAAGTCGAGAGTTGACATCGATCCACCTGGTTGATGGCCACTTTTGCATCGCCTGCCGGTGGTCCACGCGATCACTTTTCCGCCTCGCATATCAGCGAGAACTTTGGGCAGTGAGCGCATCTAACGAACCCGGGCGCAAGACGAGGAGGAGAAGAACTGGATAGGGTGGTCGAGGGGTGGATGGTGTGTTAGAAGGTAAAGAAGGATTGCACTCGAGGCAGTCGCACGTTCTCAACGACCCGTGAAGAAGAGCGATAAATTAAGCAAGCTTATCGTGGATCGTTCTCGCACTCGTCTGCCCCGAAGGGCCCAGAAGCTCGCTCTCGTCTTGCTTTTTCTCCCATCGGCAAATGCGTTTTGCCATGCATATAAGCCAATGGCGCGGCCGCGTCAAAACGCATTTTGGCAGCGACGAGAGAAACGGAAAAAACGATGAACGACGACGATGCGGAGTTCCTTATTTCTTCAGGAACTTACGACACTACGAATCTGTCTTTCTCATCGCTCTCGCGATCTAACCCCCTTTTCGAGCTATAAAAAGAAGCGGACGTATTGGTTTTATGTCCGCTTGCTTTACGAGTGACCGTAAAGACAACTGGTCGCACGCGGCAATTCGCCAAGTGCATCAGAAGGGTGAAGGAGAGAGGGAGAGAACGTGTATAGGATACGCCTGTGGCCATTTTTCGTCCATATGGGAGACAGTATCAGCTGCAAGTAGTACTGCAATCTCCGATGGTAAAGAGACGCGTGATGCCAGAACGATGTGATCCTGCCTTCTGTCACGTGCAGATCAGCGAATGAGGACACCCGAGCTCGATTTATTGAACATCCACTCCTCACAATGGAAATGTTTGTTGCAGCGTAACAGAATATGTTTCGATAAGCATGTGCCGTAAAATGGGGTTACTTCGAACAGGTTTTGGAAGTTTTCTGTGGGCAACTTTTTTATAACATCCAAAATTCAACATTTTTTTGGTCCAATAGAACAATGTGTTCTTTGGCTATCAAATGTATCAGAAAATCAAGACCCCCACAATTTTATATATTTAAAAAAAAGTGTCACAGTAACCTCGAGTGTGGGGTTTCTATGACAAGGCATTGACATGCAACTTATGTCATATATTAAAGGTTACTTTGACATCATTTTGATGAGTTTTTAAATATTGTATGCATTATATATGGAATTAAATGAAAAACAACGATTTTTACAATCAAATTGTCATCTTTATTAACGGGTCTTCTCATTTTAAACGCTAATAAAAAGGCTATTTTCATGAATTTTTTTTCATAGGTTTGTACTATAGATATTGTTATAAAAGTTGTCACACTTAATAAATGCACTTTGGAAAAACATCTTTAAACAAACTTTTAATTAACCCTAGAATGGCACACTGGGGTACATTCATGCCCCACGAATTTTATAAAAGTATTCAATTTTATCAATTTAAAATTTTCTTTTCCCTTTGGATCAAGCTTTGACACACTTATCGAATTTTCTGAAATTTTTAAATAGTACCATCGCCTTCCTCGTTAAGGAGCTACCCCCACTTGCGATTTTGAAAAAATCAATTTTTTTATTGCATTTTTTTGAAGTATAAGTATCTGAGAATATGTCCTGAAAATTTCAAGTCGATCCGAACAAAATTGACTGAGATATGAGCGTTGAAAGAGAAGAATCCGCGTTGAAAGAGCATTGAAAGAGAAACTTTAAACGCGTTTTTCTCAAAATGGCATTTCTGAAGTCGGTGACCAAGATTACTCGAACACTAATGAACCGATCTTCTTGAAATTTTGCAGGCTTATTTAATACATAAAAATGTAGTCTTTAATCGTTCGATTTTTTTTTTCGAAAAAAATGGCCGTTTCATAGCCAAAAAACGGCCGTTTTTTTTCGTTAAAATCGAACCATTAACTTTGACTGTCCGCCATTTTGTGAAAAATGAATATTTTTTAAAATCCTTCAATTAAAGACTAGTTTATACTTATATTTGACTAAATCCATCCGCATTTTTTTCAGATGATCCACTTCGCCGCAATGTTGGTCACCGCAAACCGTGGATATAAAAACATTATTTCATTGGCGGCCATTTGCACTAAACAATGTAATATTTTTCAATAAAAAACTTACTGAAAGTTCTTCAAGATGTGTTCTTTAAGATGATATATTGATCGATTAAAAAAGTTTTGTAGTTTTCTTTAAAAAAATTCATGAAAAAGGCCTTTTTTTGCGCTACAAGTGGGGGTAAGGCCTTAAAAGCCGAAGGAAATCATGAGCTTCCAGAAATTTTGTTCACTATTTATAACCCCGATAAGCGGGTCCAACGCGTGGGGTACATTTGTGCCCCAGTGTGCCTTTAGAAGCCAAAAAAATAAGTGTACCATTCTAGGGTTAATTCAAGTAATTATTTATAGACAAAAATGGTAGTTGAAATAATTTGCTAAAACATTATAAGTCTGCGCTGTTGATGAAATCTCGGAGATAGATCATCCGAGACAAAAAAATTAAACGGTTTTAGATTCAGTATGTTAATAGCTATAGCGCATATCATACGATTTTTGATATATGCAAAAATTACAAAATGGCGGATATTTTTCGAAATAAAAAAAACGTGTTTTTTCACCGTTTTTGGCAAAAAAATTAGTAAACATTAACATTTAATAAAATCCTTGATATGCACTATAGCTATAGTTGTAGAGAATATGTGGTTAAAATTTCATAAGGATAGGTTCCGTAGTTTCGAAGATTTTATCAACAAGCCGTCGAAAAACGTTGTTTCGAAAAAAAAACGCGTTTAAAGTTTGTGTGGGTTACATAAATACATAATTTTTTTTAACGTATTTCGATATTGTATTTATTAAGTGTAACAACTTTTATATCAACATCTACAATATAAACCTATCCAAAAAAATCGTGAACATAGCCTTTTTTAGCGTCTAAAGTGACAAGACCCCTTCAGAAAATATTTCGCATAAAAATATCAAGTGCCTAGGGTACATTCATACACACTTTCATAAAAATATCAAGTGCATAGGGTACATTCATAGGTATGTGCCCTATACTTATAATTAACATTGATGCTTATAATTAACTTATTTTTACTTATAATTAATCTAATTTACTTATAATTAACATTGAGATCAAAATCAACTTGAGTAAGATTATAATAAACTTGAACAACAAAATTGAGCAACAGTAGAAAAAGAAAGGTAAAAAAGAATCCGTCAAAACCTCACTTTAGCACTCTGTTAAAGTAGCCCCAAAAACTGTCAGAGTTACTCTCTATGTCAATTTAACCTCGTTTTACGGTATGTTCTCAGGAGCGTTTTTGATTAACGACGCTGCAGAAAATGACGTATTTTCCGTGATTGCTATACACAGCATCAATGGAGTCATCGAGAGATGCGTTAGAAGATATCAGACCATGGCGATTTATTGATGCAGAGAATTGTAGATTGAAAATGAGCCCGGCGCGACATCAAATTCGGACACGGATGCTCATAACAAACGTTTCTTACCTTTTGCTTAGACATTGTTCCGGAACATTTTGCGGAGGGAAATGATTTGATAAACTAATTAATTCGACATATTATTGTTTGCGACTACATTTATATTTGCTTCTGCAAAAATGTGTTATTCTTGAGGCCATATTTGGAGCGTATAACGCATGTCAAATGATGTCACATCATCATGTCAAATCACGTAAATGTTTAGTAGCTGGGAACAGTGTATCGTATTCTGAGCGGGGATGCTATATTGTTTAGTAATCGGATTATGGGTAAACTCCAAGGCCAATTTTCATCATTATTAAATAAACATCCTGTAAATAAAGGTCCCAATTTTTATTTGTGGGAGACCACCACTGTGATGGGCCGAGCTAAGGTAGTTTTTCCGATTTTTTCAATCTGTTAGATTATTTAATTAGGATTTGGAAAAGAGGTATGTTATTAAGTATTCATTAAACTTATTGTTCGTAATTCTTTATGTAAAAAAAAAATAAAAATTAGAAACGATATTGAGGTATAAAAGAGCCTCTGTGGTATAACGACGGGATCGATAACTTGACAACAGTTGGGCTGGAGAAGAAAAATATTTCTTTTTTGTAATCTATATAAATGTAGTTCTTATTGGGCGTAGCCATTTTTCGGAAACAAAAAAAATTCACAAAACGTCGGGTGTTCAAAAAAAGTGGGTAGTTCTGTAGATAAGTGACTTGGACGAAAAAAATGTTTGCTACTGTCTCATTTATTGGGTTGTAAATGATGACATTCAGTGGGGGGAAGCTGAAGTTTGTCATTAACAAAAATTGTCATTAACGAGCAGACAATCGTTAAAAACAATTTCGAATTTTTCAAAAACCTTGCAAAAACTTTGCAAAAATTTTAACGAAAAAAATTGATTTTTTTACCCGTCACAGTGGTGCCCCGCCCCAAAGTCGTAATTTCTGATTTACCCTTTTACGTTGACAAGCTCCGGGATTTCGTCTGCAAGCCCCAAAAGCAAAAACGATTTATAATTTCGCAGCAGGGAATAAAAAAAAGTCCCTCCACCTTTGAGAAGATTTTATAAGAGTCAAATACTACGAGTTTCCTAAGAGTCAGTGACCATCAGTTGAAAAATTGCGTTAAAGTGAACACATAATTACATTAAACGTCAAAAAAGTCTAGTGGGCCGGGATTCGAGCAAAATAACCGCGGTCGACTCAGGAGGAAACACATTCGAGACAATTGAACATTCTGTCATACGTGAGAGCATCTGCCTGTCTCGTTTTTTATCTCCAAAACTTGGATCCCCGGAGACTCACTAATTAAAATTCAGAGGACCCTCTCGTGACTCAATCTCTTTGGAATAAATTTCGGTCTTTCTCGCTTTCGTTATAAGATTGCTGGCTGAGGATTTGTATCCCGCGTGTACTACGAAACTTGGCTTTATAGCTATATGCCAGACGACCTGTTCGTTCTCAGCCCATCTCTTTATCCCAATTCTTTTTTGTCCAAACTGTATTCGAATACTATGGACCTTAAGGCACACCATGTACGAAACGTTTCGTTTTTTCTCACAAACTCTGCCTTTCTTCTCTCTCTCTCTCTCTCTCTCTCTCTCTCTCTCTGTCTCTCTCTCTCTTTCCCTCTCTCACTCTCTTTCTGACGCTCGACCGCAGAACTCGGGACGAAGAGACACAGAGACCTACATTGCGACGACCACAAGAGGTTCGTAGGATCTGTTGGGATCGCGCAAAAATCATACACGCCTTTATAGATTTCGCGGGCCCGATGCTGAAGAGACGACGAGAGATATCCTCGCGAGGCAAAGGCGAGGCAAAGGCCGAGTGTGGGTTTTCGAAGAAGGACAGTAAAGTCCTTTCGCCGTGTGGCTACAGATTTATGCGTAGTAAAGTCAAACGCCTCTCTCTCCCTCCGTCCTTACGATCTTCCGAAGCTCTCCAAAGAAAAGATATTTGTCGTCCTCTCTCTCTCTCTCCCTCTCCCTCTCTCTCTCTCTCTCTCTCTCTCTCTCTCTCTCTCTCTCTCTCTCTCTCTCTCTCTCTCTCTCTCTCTCTCTCTCTCTCTCTCTCTCTCTCTCTCTCTCTCTCTCTCTCTCTCTCTCTCTCTCTCTCTCTCTCTCTCTCTCTCTCTCTCTCTCTCTCTCTCTCTCTCTCTCTCTCTCTCTCTCGCTCCCTCCCTCCCTCCCTCCCTCCCTCCCACCCCCCTCTCTCACTCAAACGAACGCAATGTAAGGCTGAACATTAGTTTGGCCCGCCGGTACTTACCGATAGTTACCGCAGCATCGTAAATTATTACCCACGCCCCGGGATTTTTAGTGCCCATTCTCGACGCGAGCCCACAAACTTTCGGTACGCGGAACGACGACTGGACGACCATCCGCGAAATCTGACCGCGATGAAATGACATTCGAGATGTCCATTGCTCCTCGGCCAAAAGTTTGTCGCACGTTTTTTTCGTTGGCTACCATGTCACGTCAGGCAAACGGTACTGTCCTCGCCACGCGCCGGACAATTTTTCTCACACAACGAGGGCCAAAAGAAGAAAGATTCGCACCGAAAGCATATGGCAGTACGAACAACCTGAATCGCGCCATTCGCTGGAGGAGCCAACGATCCGAAAAGTGGACGAAACGTCATCGTAATTCCGAGCTTAAGGAGGGACATCAATTTATTTATTTTAACTTTTCAGATCAACCACTATCAAGGCAGTTTTTATGCAGAGGCTCTTTTATACTTCAATAAAGTTGTTAGTTTCTAATTTTTCAAAAATAAAAACTTACATGAAATAAGTTCATTGCATGCTTAATAAAATACCTTTTTTCCAAATCCCAAATAAATACTCGCGTCAATTTAAAAAACATCAGAAAGAACGACCTTTTTCGGCTCGTCACAGTGGTGTTCCCCCTTAATTATTTCTGGCTACGAGAATTATAAAATGATGACAAATGTCTGAAGTACCCATCGAGTTTTCTCTACTGCAGCGATTTTTACGCGATAAAATATTCTCGTGAGAAAATCAAGCGGGAAGAGTCCCTGCGATAAAATATTCCCAGACAACAAATAGCCAACGCAACTGGATAGGTACATAAAAACTGAAGGCCCTCCCCGAAAAGCATAGATTACTCGTGTCATAATGCAACAAAATTACTACTCAAATTATTATAAATAAACGTACATCATCAGCTATTTGTCCAATGGAAAAACAATGTACACGCAGTAATTACCGAATAGCCTAACAAAATGATTAATTATCAATATACCAAAACAAAATGTACTTAATTATCCACTAGTTCTATCCAGAGACCAATTGCATACAGTATACTTCAAACCATCCATTTTACCAGCGGGACCGTGCGCAAAAATAATCTTTTACCGTCGTTCATTCGTGTCCTCCGCAGTCCTCCAATGACCAGCACTAGGACCGCTCACCCATTAGAGGGAAGATTTAAAAAACCGTCTACGTCCCCCTATACTAATGTAGCTCTGTAAGTGAAATTTTCGTTTCGTACATATTTCGAGGACGCTAACACTGCCAACCGCGACGCCTCCCGGATAATTCCCTTCCCCTTAATTAATAAAACGTGTTCGCTAATGTTTACGAGGGCCTGCCCTCGTGTACGATCTATGCGCGCATGCGCAATATAATGCCCGGCGGTACCTGAAAGAGGAGGTCGTACTCCCGATAAATCGAATCAGCACAGCCTTCTCATGCCGAACACACGGTAAGAGCAAAGACGTGGGCATCCGTCGCTATTACAGAGGAAGCGAGAGGGCAAAGAGAAAAAAAGAGAGGATGATACGAAAGCGAGTATATTACTTACACGCTGTGTATATAACGATTATACTTGCCTGCCCTCTTCAACTGCCCTTCCTCCCTTCCATGTCCAACCGTCTCCTTTGCAAGCTGGACGATGGAGAACATCCTGCCCCACCTGAAGCTCCTTCGACTGGGCGTTTAATCAATAAGAAAATTACGGTTGCGCCGGTAAGCAATTAATATAGTAATTAGAGAGGGTGCCGAGAATGCACGCCCGATTGTACATACATGCCTTCCAATCAGCGCTGCACGATCCTCCCATTTTGACCCCCTTCGCATTCGCGTCGCGAATCGCCAACATTTCGCGTGCTCGAGACAGCCCATTCCTTCGTCCATTGTACTCAATCACACGAACATTAACCCTACACAGACTCTTATCTCTTCCACGTACATACGAAGTCCCACTTTTGCTTTCCACAATCGAACAACGATGTATTGATGAACGACGGTAATTGGCAATTGTCATTTCGCTAGAATAATCGTGGCTTTGTCACCTGAAACAAATGTCAAGAAGTCAACCTAAGCGAAATGTTCAGCCTATTTTGCCCCTCCAGATCCTCACAGTGGTAAGAGATAAAGGCAGTACAGTAGCTTCGCGTTCAATATAAAATGAGCTCCTACTTAACGCCTAGAACGGGAACAAGTTTCCCTTTTCTCCACTTGCAGGCGCTAAGGAGGACGTCGAATGACCCACGTACACACGCACATGCATACACTCTATTACGCATATAGAGATACATATTTATATATATATGCCTGAATACGCGCATGCGTAGGCACTCGTATATACCCGCACACATACATGCCTAAGCATCCACCAATACACGTATACTAGTACCTATACGTATGCATGCGCGTCTGCTATAGGGATCCGCGTATACATGCATACGTGAGGGCAATTCCTATAAAAAATATTGTGACTGTTTGCCCAAGATCCATTTCTTCCACTTTGGAGAGTTGCTGGAGCTGCAGGGGCAAGTTTGCAGCGAATGCGAAAGGTTCGCTGGGTGGAGATAATGGAAAGGCCATTGGAAAAGTAGGCCTCTCCGGCGAACGCGCGGTCCTACCTAGTCCAACGCATGACGGTTACTAAAAACTATCAGACCCGCTCTTTCGAATGCGACCATCCCAACCCTCGTCGAAATAGCCAAATGCGCGATAGGTCCAAACGCAATCAAAAGAGGAACTGCAACGACTTCAGTTGGGTTAGGTAGGAGTATAAAGGCCTATGCAGGAGGTAAGCAGCAAAGGAAGAACATGTTGGGACCCATGGTAGGACTCCTAGCAGCAAAAGAGGAGCTGCAACGACTTCAGCTAGGTTAGATAGGAGTATAAGGGCCTATGCAGGAGGTAAGCAGCAGAGAAAGAGCATGTTAGGAGCCCATAGTAGAACTTCTAGCAGTAAACAGACTCAAGTGAGGCTGGCAGGATCAGTGGCCTTTCGAATAGGCTGAAAATTTCGACTCGGGCAACGCATGACGGTTACTGAAAACTATCAGACCCGCTCTTTCGAATGCGTTCATCCCCACTCTCGTTTCGCCGAAACAGCCAAATCCACGATAGGCCCAAACGCAATCAAAAGAGAAGCTGCAACGACTTCCTAGGTTAGGTAGGAGTATAAGGGCCTATGCAGGAGGTAAGCAGCAAATGAAGAGCATGATGGCGGCCCATAGTACGACTTCTAGCTGTAAACAGACTCAAGTGAGGCTGACATAGGATCAAAGGCCTTTGAAATAGGCTGAAAATTTCGACTCGGGCGATGTATTGATGAACGACGGTAATGGGCGATCGTCATTTCGCTAGGATAATCGTGGCTGTGTCACCTGAAACAAATGTCAAGAAGCCTATCTGCAACTTGATGCAGAACTACGGCAAAGTGAGAATGTTCGTGTACCAGCGCATAGCAGAAGATGGAAGTAGCAGGAAGACACATGAGCGTTAGTACGTGCATAAAAGGACTGGAGGATAACGCGTGATAGCAGGAGCATACCGATGTGTGCGCAGGTACTCGAGTGAAGAAGAGCGCGAGAACGACGGAGGAGCCGAAGGGCGTAAGATTGTAAACTGGCGCTTCCAAGATGGGAGTACACTCCGTACATATGCATACACGTATCCATGTATAAACTTCCATGTACGTACCTACTATCGGGGTCGTAAGTATGTGTGTAATACGGAATGGACGTGAGAAGATCCAAGTTCCCACAGGTGTCGTCGAGTGTGGAGTACACACCGCGAGGAAAAGTAGACACGCGTAATACGTTTCGCAGCATGACCTTCGCGTTGATGCATCCTCTTGGAAATAAGATCCTCCGAGGTCCCACATCGTATCCTTCGAGGCCACTCATTATGTCAATGATCCGTTGGGATGTATGATTATTGCGTGATATCTTTATGATGAATAGCAGATAGAACGTGTAATGATGGAAGCAACGGGGTATAGCGCTATGCTTCGAAACTCGTTAGTCTCGAAACTTCTCTCTCTCTCTCTCTCTCTCTGTCTCTCTCTAGTCTCTCTCTTCCATGTCGATATGTCTACGTCGAACAATGTATGGCCGCTCCTGGCGCATGTAGGTAACAAATTGTGTATCGCAAATCCGCGAAGACGACGGAAGGGATGTATATTGATGTCATCGGGTTCGAAATAGGATATAAAGTGAAAACACGTGGTATAGGAAGCCAGCGGCAAGAGCGGAACAAGAGAGAAGTATAAAATATGTACGGCAAGGGAACGCGGCTGTGCCGTATCTGTAATGCGATCACTTTGGCACTGCGGATCGACGATAGCATCATTAACCCTACGCTCGTTCACTGCGAAACACTGAATAAGATCTTGTTACGCGATATCACGGAGTCAACCTCCCTTCACGCTCTCTCTTCACGTTCGCTTGCTCTTTCTGTCTCGTTCTTGGAGACTGGAACTTGCTCCGGACGCTTCGTTCGCGGACCTATGGGACAACGGCGAGGGAGAAGACGACGAGCTCAGGAGACGGGGTAGTCTTGTAAGCTTGCACAATGACCGCTAATTAAACGGCGGTGAACGGACTCGCGATTCAACAGCTTGCACACGAGCGTCGAAAATATACGCGACCGTGATTGCTTTGTTCTGACTATGCAGGAATTTGTTGCGAGTCCCCAGATCCTACTACATCCCTATAGGGATTTTATTGGGGGGCCGCACGTAGGGAGTCCACGTTGGAATCCAAGTAGATTCCGCACTATTTTCCGATTTACGTCGTTGAAGAGTTTTTTGCAGCCGGAATTTGTTGGATCTTCCAAAAAAATATCGTTCCATGATCCCGTGCTAAAATCTGTTGGGGAGTCCCAAAATGCATTTACATCTCCATGCGGATTTCTTGCGGAGCCTCCAGATCCTGCCACACCCCTATAGGGATTTTATAGAGAAGCCACACGTAGTGAGTCCACATTGGAATCTAAGTAGATTCCGCGCTATTCCCGATTGACATTTGATTTTTTTTAATCCTCAACTGGAATTTTTCGGATGTCCCAAAAAAATATTCTTTCATGATCTTGTGCACACATTTATTGGGGAGTCTCAAGATGCGCCCACGTCTCCGTAGAGATTTGTAAGGGGCACTGCACATAAGGAGTCCTAATTGGGATTCAATTGGATTCTGGACTGTTCCCCGGGGAACGCCGTTTGAGAATTCTTACCACGTTCGAATCCAAAAAATGTGAAAAGTCACGAGAAAAAACTCGGCGTGTTGAAACATGACCTGCATGCTTCGTGATCGTATACGTGTGGTGATATTGTGTGAAGTGTAATGAAATAAATAACAAGCGATAATCACAGTGGATTTCCAATAATGTGTTTCAAATCGATCTTTAAGATGATCTTTTTCCAGAAATGTATACTTTTTTTAATCCACTCCAATTGGTATATCTATATATTTTGTTTAGAAAATCCAACATACAGAAGGAGATGGGATCGGCTACACATAGCGAATTGACCACGCCATGTCACCAAATTAATTGGACACGAATCGTCATTGAGAAATGTGCATGCCTTGCCTTCGCAATGTACCATTTTCAATTCCTCGACATCTTCACCGAACTATTATCGCCAGAACTGACGATTCCCGAGTTTCAGCAAAAACAAAAGTAACGCGGGTATAATAAGGACTGGAATGATCGGGAAAAGCGGTGACGCCTTGAGCCACACAAACCGCTAATACAAAAAACATGATACAGTCTCAGCATCTTTTCTCCGGCTCTCTTTCTCTCTCTCCCTCTCTATCTCACTGTTATTAGTCACACGACCCAGGGCAAGTAGAAAACGCCGTTTCAATTTGCCCTGGGACTCTGTGCATCCGTGAGGTTTCTAGTAACAATTTGCTTCTCTCTCTCTCTCCCTCTCTCTCTCTCTCTCTCTCTCTCTCTCTCTCTCTCTCTCTCTCTCTGACGAGCTGCCGAGATGACTCAAAAAAATTCCACATCCCGCTCCAGACTGACACCGCAGTGGCATGCGGTAGAGTATCTTCATAAAAAATCGACCACGCTCACGCACGCTCGCGTTTTTTTTATCAGCAAAATTGCGCAGAGAAAAAAGGCAAAGGAGCAAACCATCCAGACTGATGGACAACGGACACTCGAGGCTATCCAGCGTGTTTCCCTATGATCGCCGTCGTCTTGGTCGTCGTCGGGGCCTCTCGGGTGAAACATAAGTCAGCCACTTTGGATCGTTGGCTGGCGCGCGCGCGTAAGTCAGGGTAGCCGCCAATTAAAGGCGTTTACGGGAGCAAGAGGGCAGTTAAGCAGCTTGCTGGTTTCGTATCGAGGCCGACGAGGACTGCGACAGCCTGGCTCTCTCTCTCCCTCTCTCTCTCTCTCTCTCTCTCTCTCTCTCTCTCTCTCTCTCTCTAACTCAATACATATACATCAACCAGTACAAAAGGTCGATTCGGGTTGTAACTTGATACGACCTGGACCTTTCTTTGTTCGGTAGGGTTTTCGACATATAGGGGAAGTCGGGGCAAGATGATAACGCTGAGGTCATGTTCAAATAAAACAATACATATATGGGTCAGTCGACTTTAATGATTTTTCGAACTAATCAACATTTATTAATCTTTTAATTTTGGAAGCAAAAAAATCAGCCTCTGATTTGTACCATACAATATATATTTTTAATTAAACCTGTATTTGTCCCATCTTACCCCGTATGCGGGGCAAGATGAAACAGCGCTGGGATGGTGGATGGGCACGAATTATTGGCATCTTTAGCAAATAAAAATGATTTCATTCTCAATACACTGACAGAAAAATTCTATTGATATGAAGTAGTCGCGTCTATTTAATTTTTGTTCATTTGAATTAACTAGATTTTTCGTAGAATAAAATTTTTTCTATTGCATTCCATTATTGAAATTATTTACTTCAAACATATTTATTTATTGAAATCAAAATATATTCAAAATCGGCCAATAGCTAAATATTTTATTTAATCCTAATGAATCTGTGATTCGGTGTCATTTGCTCAAACAACAATTTAGTTGAATGTACCCAATGGATCAATTTGATTGATTTAATAAAATTTTAATAAAAAAATGTTTTAATAAAAAAAGTCAACTATATTTCTATTTGATTGAATGATCTGTCTTTATTGCAACACACATATCAAAGAGGTGTGGGGGTAGAGAGGGTGGAGAGAGAGGAATACCTATATATATGTATAAAGGTTATGTTAGAAAAATATATAGCATGTTTTTCGATAAAACTCTCTAATTATCACAATGATATTAACTAACTGATATAGCAGCGTGCGTAGCTATGAGTAGGTAGGTTCTAGGTTCGATTCCACATATTTTCTTCGATACAAATCATCTCAAAAGACCAGAGAATGACAAATTACGATACAAAATCATTGTCGTAAAGCTCTCAATTAAGTGTTTGATTTTATTTTGGATTTATGAAATATTTTATGTATATAGTACACTTACATTTATAGTGTATATTGTAAGCAAATAGAGATTTAGTTAAATGGACTGTTTATTTATTCAATTTGAATATATTCAATATTTAAAAAGAATAGCTGAAACAAATAAAAAAAATATCTTTGACACAAATAAGATCATAGTAGGCCGTGAGTCAAGGAAAAAATCTATGTAATTTAAATAGATCCTATTTATATTATTTTTTGTTGTTGTCAGTGTACCATCAGTTTGATAAGCCAATCGTCTAAGTTCTGTAGGTTTAGTCGGAATAATCTTCCTTCCATATCATTTTGATAATTTGTAGGTTCTTTTTCTTCCCCTGGTAGAAATACCAGCTGAAGAGGAACCAAATGTTTCCATTAGTTCCATTTCACCCTTTCTAACGTAAATAGTGGTACGTTGTAAAATATTCCGGGTTTGCGATAGCTTGTATTCATCTTGCCCTGTTAGACAGTTAATGAATTAACAAAAAATCACGCAATAACCTTCGAAAATTCTGACAAACCGTTCATATGATATTAAGGGGCCAGTCCACTTTGAAAATTTAAAAAAATCGAAAGCCAGCAAGACTTGAAGAAATCGACGATAATGAGCAATCAGAAGGGATTTTGTACGGTGCAGGAATTGCCGATTGAGTTTAGGTAAGAGGTTTTCATAGTATAAACTTCAAACGCGTTTTTCTCGAAACAAGGTTTTCAAAATCTAGGTCCATCGTATCCCTAAAACTAATAAACCGATTCTCTTGGAATTTGAACCACATATTGTAAACATGATTCGCAACAAGATGACCCTTGATGGTTTTAAAATTTTGATTTTTACTCTTTTTTTGTGAAAAACTGCGGAAAAAACGCGTTTTTTAAAAACTTTTTTCGTTTTTAATCTGCCATTTTTTTATTTTTTGATAAAACTGTATATCCGAGGGTTCTTTTTGTAGCTGGTGTCATACTGCATCTAATGGACTTTAATTTTTTTTGTTTCAGACAAGCCTAGCCCACCTATTTTTGAGGCGTTACGTTAAACTATAGTTTTTGTACTTAAAAATGAATAAAAATGAATTAAATTTGTTTAGATGTATTTCAAGACTTTATTTATCAAGCCCAACGACTTTTATATTCATATCTTCTATAAAATCCTTTAAAAAAATCGGGAAAATAGACTTTTTTGTGGCTCCAAAGTGGACTGGCCTCTTAATAATTAGCACTTTCATTGTGTTTGCAGACAGGTGAATCAATATCAGCAATTCAAATAAACTGAAAGGATGTTAAACTTTACCAAAAATTACATCGTTTTGTTAAAAAATCGATATTGTTTTCTCACTCCCCCCATGGAAACTTATATACGCAAAAATATACTGCTAATTAATTTTATTAATAATTGTAATATATGTGAAATGTATGCCATATATTGAAAATATATGTTGCATATATGTGGCAAATTCTAATTTTCGTAAAGTTTTTATATATGAGATGTATATGCGTGGTATTACTGTATAATCATGTATCATATATCAATGATATATGTAGCATTTACCCTGCATATATACCTCATATATTTAGCATGTATGTTGCATACACACTGCGTACATACCACATATATACTGCATAAATGGTACATATATGCCACATATATACAGATATGCGTAGCATATCTTTTGTGAAGAAAGTATACAACGGAAAACTTGTGAAACTTGGCATATAGTTTTATTGATCTGTTTACTACATACAAAAAAATTTTTAAACAATTTCATCAAAAAATCCGCCTCCCACCCCCCTCGACGCGCGATGGTCCTTTTTTGATGGTGTGCACGATTACAGCCTTCACGTTCATCCTGCAACAAAAACCCAAAAAGCACTTTACTTTAGACACATATAGCTATCGTTCGATGAAGGGAAAAAAAAATTGACGATTTGGTGACGTTTTGAACTTGAAGTATCGATTTTTCGAAAAAAATTGATCGATTTTTTGTTATAAATAAAAAACTATTAAACGTATTGCTTTTTTGCTTCATCAAACGATAAAAGGATATCAGCTGAGCATTCTGTCCAAATTTGAAGGCAATCGGTTGAATAGTTTTTGAGAAATCGTGCACACCATCAAAAAAGGACCATCGCGCGTCGAGGGGGGTTGGAGGCGGATTTTTTGATGAAATTGTTTAAAAAATTTTTTGTATGTAGTATACAGATCAATAAAACTATATGCCAAGTTTCACAAGTTTTCCGTTGTATACTTTCTTCACAAAAAAATTCCCAAAAAGCGATAAATTTTGCGAAAAAAAAAGACAATCCCCCCTTAAGTTTAACTGTAATAGTGTTTATACACAGCATATATTTTTTGTCAGGAATATGTATCAAAAATGTATGCGTCATATATGACGCATAAATGACACATATATGAGTCATATATGACGCATACATTTTTGATATATTTTTCTGACAAAAAAATAGATTGAAAATATATCGAAAATATATGCGTCGTATATGCCTCGTATATGCATCATAAATAGTGTTTATACGTAGCATATAGGTTTTGGTCAGAAAAATATATCGAAAATATATGGGTCATATATGCGTCATATATTTGGTGCATATATACTGAATATATACGTATTATTCTATTTTTCGTCACTATATATGCGACCGATATATATATATGTAGCATATATTTTCTGCATATATTTTACATACATAAATTTCCATGGGGGTCGAGACGCGTGCTTCCGTCACAGTTGATACTTTGACACTCATTCACCTCACCGCCGCCCCTCTGAGCTCCAACGGGATCACTGGTTAGTGGCTAGGCTTATGATTCATCTTCCCCGCGTATTCGTCTTGCCCCGAGTTCCCCCACAGCATTTACAAAGTCCTCCATGCCTCAAGGTGATATCCCCAAGCAGGATGAATATTCTCCGCGGCTTTATGGCGTACACAGGCAAGAGAGCAGGGCCCGACGAAAAAGATTCGCTGCCGAGGGTGGCAATCGAGAGATACCCGCGTTCATTCGAATTCCACGGCAATGTTTTCATCACGGTGAACGATAAAGCGTTTTTTGTTTGACGCTGCCGTGTCTCCTGATCACTCACCGACAACACGGGCGAAGGGTTTAATCTCTTGAAAAGTGTTGCTCCGGTCTGCTGATGACGCGGGCAATGATGAAACCCGTGGATTTTTGCGTGAACGATATTGCCGCGCGCAACATTGCCGGGAATGATTGCGCGCGGTAGAAGCCGCGAAAGCGACGATGATCGCAGTGCCGGGGGAATTTCAGGCCACGGGAGTGCCGTTTTTCTCGGTGATGGAAAGGTCGTAGGATCGAGAGAAGGCACCATTATACAAGAGCGACAATGATCATTCCTCGAGATTGCCATCCACCGCTGGGATTCCCCTTGGCAAACCTCGCCCCATCGGCGCACTTTCGGATTCCTCTTGATTACTTCCCGGTAGATCGACCCGATGAAAAGACGCGCGAGCCCGAGCAATGACAGCATTCAGGAATTTTATCGTCAGGGTTCAACGGTGATGAGGACGGGTTGATGGTTGTACGCACGGTCGCGAGTATTGCCGATTTTTAAACAAACACAAAAACGGTCCGTGTATTGCGCCTCGGTACACGGTAGTCACTCGATGCCGCGAGGCACTCGACGACAACAGCTGACTGCCGCGTCGTTCCTTCAATCGTGGATTTTTTTTGTCCAATCGCCGCAGACGCCGCTGGTGTTCGATTAAGGCAGTAGTCTGCTGTAGAAGCCGAAAAAAAGCGTTTTTTCAGCAATTTTTTTGAAAGGGAAGGAAATGATTGCGGTAAACGAAATTTTGAGACGATAGTGTATTATATTCAAGCTTTAAAAAACAATTATTATTGTTAAAAAATATTGAAATTTTTCAAAATTGTAACGATTTTTCTGGGGCGCCTGGAGTCTGCACTTGTAAATCGGTGCCGGTGATGGAGGTCGTGCGATGCATCTGAAACAGTCGAACCAAATTTTTTTTTAGTTTTTATAAGTTCCTTTTCTATATGAACTAAAAAAATACCGAAGAAATGATGAAATTCCAAATTTTTTCGAAGTTTGAAAAAAAAAATCACTTTTTTGAAAAAAAAATCCACTTTAAGTTGCAAAACAAGTAATTTAAATAGTACTTTTGTACAAATTTTTTAGTTCAGATAGAAGATAATTTAATACTGAAGCTAGATCACTTTGATTTTTTTCGATCGGACATATATTGTTTTTGCTATCGCCGGCACCGTTTTCTAAAACTTGTGAAAATGAAAACTCGAGAAAACGGGCTTTAAAGTTTTCGGTCCAAAAAAATATAAGTTTTTGGATACTTACACTAATCAGATGTTAATCAGCTATCCCCGGGCCATACAATAATCCTTCCTCTTCTTCAAATCGATTTTTTGAAGCCTGTAAAGCAGACTACTGCCTTAAGGGAAGGTTATGCCTTGTTGGGTCAAACATTTTTCGATTTTTCACCAATTTTTTCTGCCAAAAGTATTAAATATAGAATGTTGATATTTGGTATGTTGACTAAGCGGTCTGTATTGAACATCAAAATATTTTTTAAAGTTTTACAAAACATGGTGGTGGGAGTGGCAGGAGCCACGTATGTTGGTGCTCGGGCGGTGACATTCTGTGCTTGCTGAAGTCCTAAGTCCCGGACAGGTGAACGGAAGCAAAAAAATCAATCATATTTTTACTTTGTACAATATTGTGCATAAGATGACCTAGAATCAAGGAGAAAAATGGAAAAATAAAAAAATTGTGAGCGATCGGAAGGAAGTTTGTTTTTTTTTAATTTACGCAGTTTTTTGCTCACTGTTTTCTTATTTTTCAATTTTTCTTCTTGATTCTAGGTCAACTTATACACAATATTGTACAAAGTAAACATATGTTTGATTTTTTTGCTTCGGATCACCTGTCCGGGACTTAGGACTTCCGCAGGCGAAGAATGTCATCGCCCGCTCACCGACATAGGGGCTACTCCCACTCCCAACACCATGTTTTGTTAAACTGAACAAAATATTTTGATGTTCGATAAAGATCGCTTAGTCAACATACCAAATATCAACATTCTATATTTAATACTTTTCGCATAAAAAATTGGTAAAAAATCGAACATTTTTTGGGCCAACAAAGCCGAACCTTCCCTTAAGGGGTAACGCCACTGTAGAATTGTCAAAAAATTGTTTTTTCTTCTAATTGGCTTAAGGGGTTGGGCCACTCTAGAGGCCGAAAAATCAGGCTTCTTAGGGATGTTTTTTTCAGGAAAACTACAAAATAAATCGAGATTACAAAAAAAGAGTGTTTATCATACATATCAGTGACGGTATACAACAATTTTTTTTAGCGATTAATTTCAAAATGGCGGCTGTGCAGCGTTTATCTCAAAACTGCATTTTTTTAAGTTGGCTGGAAACATAAGTCAGACAAATTTCAACCGATTCACTTTGAAATGTTGAATATATCTTGAAAAATACATTGTCTATGGAAGTACGTAAGATTGTTTTTCATATTGCATAGTTCATTTGTTATTAACAATTATCTGACGAAATTTTTCACTTTCCCTAAAATTGCCGTAAAAATCGTCGGATAATTGTTAATAACAAATCAACTATGCAATATATAGAAAAAAATCCTACGTACTTCCATAGACAATGCATTCTTCAAGATATATTTAACATTTCAAGTGAATCGGTTGAAAATTGTCTGAGTTATGTTTCCGGCCAACTTAAAAAATCCAGTTTTGAGATAAACGCTACACTGGCGCCATTTTGAAATTAATCGCTTCAAAAAAAATATTGTATACAGTCACTGATATGTATGATAAACAGCCTTTTTTGTAATCTCGATTTATTTTGTAGTTTCTCTGAAGAAAAAAATCCCCAAAAAGCCTATTTTTTCGGCCTCTAGAGTGGCGTAAGGCCTTAAGAGATGCTTTAAACCGCCTAGAATAAAGGGGGAAAAAGTTTGGTATCTGTAAAACAAAGGTCCGCAAGCCCGTGTGGGTCTGTGGTGGCAGTGGCTGGCCCGTGTGCGAGACGTCGACCGTTTTTCTCGGGACACAATTTTTCAAAACCGCTCTTAGCATAACTCCAACAATTTTCGTTCTTGTAACTTCAAATTGCGAGTACAACATTAAGGGGTTACGTGGGTTTGGAAATTTCGAAAAATTATGTTTTTAAATTCTATTATCTAATAGCACAATATGTCTAGAATATTCTCTCAAAGTTTTAAGTCAATCGGAGTAAAAGTCTGGGAGAGAGAGCCTTTGGGAATTCCCCCCGTTGGGAAAGACCCACCGGGAGCGACGCAGGTATATAGCATTTTTCTCAAAACACTATTTTTGAAGTCGGTGGACACGATTGCTCAAAAACTAATGCACCGATCTTATCAAAATGTCGCACACTTCTTCAAAATAGCATTGACTAGTGATTGAACGAAGGTTTTTTTTTTATTACAACTAATTTCACAAGGCTCTACATAGTGTAAATTGTACCAAAACGGCGGAGACTTATTTGTACTCCCAATATTATGGGCAGATGCGGGTGGCTTAAAATCAAAACTGGATTGAAATGCCAACCAAGTCCTCAAAATTCGCGACCCATGAACCAATGTATGATCGATCACTGGTACTTCCATTATCACGTACAGATCGAAGCCCCGAAAGTGACAGTGGGGAACAATCGTAATGTAAAACATGAAAAGCGTAATGGCGACCTTTGAGACCCGGGCAAGCCGAGGAACCGGATCAGAGCAGCCATCCGGATCGACGATAACCGAGAACCCTCTCGAGGCATACGAGAGACTACACGCGAAACTCAACAGCGCTGCGGACTCTCGCGAGACCTCCGGGTCACGAAGTGAGGAGGAAGAAGTTTCGGAGAAAAGGATGACCAAGTACGGTCATCGATGGAGTTTCACGGTACAAAGTGTTCGCGAACCGCAGTCACCATGATTTGCCCACACTTAGTGAGCGGAATGAACCGCAATGATGTGTGGCTAGCTCACTCCAATGTATGAATAATCATATTTTTCCATATTTCCCAACAATTCCCAACATTTCTTTTAAGGCGTTACCCCCACTTGTAGCGCAAAAAAGGCCTTTTTCATGCATTTTTTTAAAGAAAACTACAAAACTTTTTCAATCGATCAATATACCATCTTAAAGAACACATCTTGAAGAACTTTCGGTAATTTTTTTATTGAAAAATATTACATTGTTTAGTGGCAAATGGCCGTCAATGAAGTAATGTTTTTATATACACGGTTTGCGGTGACCAACATTGCGGCGAAGTGGAGCATCTGAAAAAAAAATGCGGATGTATTTAGTCAAATATAAGTATAAACTAGTCTTTAATCGAAGGATTTTAAAAAATATTCATTTTTCACAAAATGGCGGACAGTCAAAGTTAATGGTTCGATTTTAACGAAAAAACACGGCCGTTTTTTGGCTATAAAACGGCCATTTTTTTTCGAAAAAAAAAATCGATCGATTAAAGACTACATTTTTATGTATTAAATAAGCCTGCAAAATTTCAAGAAGATCGGTTCATTAGTGTTCGAGTAATCTTGGTCACCGGCTTCAGAAATTCCATTTTGAGAAAAACGCGTTTAAAGTTTCTCTTTCAACGCGAATTCTTCTCTTTCAACGCTCATATCTCAGTCAATTTTGTTCGGATCGACTTGAAATTTTCAGGACATATTCTCAGATACTTATACTTCAAAAAAATGCAATAAAAAAAAAATCGATTTTTTCAAAATCGCAAGTGGGGGTAACCCCTCAAACATGACGTGTGAAAAAGTGTCGGTCAGGAAAGAAACTGGCTCGATACAGGATAAAAGATGAAAAATGAATCCATGCAACGAATTTTCATTGAATTCCTTTAAGGCAGTATCATTGTCTAGAAATTGGAAAAATTCATTTTTCGAACATTTTATGTGATTATTCTACAGACCTTTCTGAATACCCCTGTGAAAAGCGTTTAATGATACTCATACAATTATCAAGATTTAAAATGCCGTCATTTTGTGGAATTATTTTTTGCTGAATCTGGTACCAATCATCACAACACTTATGCAGATTGAGAATAAGTTTGGTTTTTTTAGATTCATACAACGTCTACATCACTGATCGCCAATTCGGGGCATTTTCCGCGCACCGTTGTGAACAAACGTACGAAAGTACATGATAATACATTTTTTATTGTTTCCATATGTTCATATTCTTGAAGGAACAATAAAGATGTGAAAAAAAATCAGAAAAAGAGTTGGAAAGTATAAAGGTTATTCCAGCCTAACAACTTCCACAACAGCGCTCTAAACGGCAATACTGCCTTAAGGGGTTATATACAGTCAGTAGGCCCAAAAAGATCGATTTTTCAAGAATTTTTCTTGAGAAGACCTTTAAATCCATTAACGTAAAAATTTAAACACATATTATGGTAACTTTTGACCGTATTTTAACATTTGTTATTTGCAATAATAATCATTTTGAAAACTGCTATATTCGATTTCCGGGAGCACCCCCCCCCCCCCCCCCCCCCCAAAGGTGTCTTGCGGTGGGCACGATATCTCTGGACTGGATCATCTAAAATGAAAAAACCAAAAATATTTGGTTAATATAATGGATTATCTTGTAATTGATCGAAGGAATAAGCAAAATAATAATTTTTGACAAAATGACGGCTGCTCAAAAATATTTATCGATTTTTGACAAAAATGTAGGCCTTAAATTGTTTATAAAATGGAAAATATTTATCCGTGAACAAGATTTCCGAGAAATCTTGCTGACCGACTTTAAAACCACAGTTTTGAGAAAAACGCGTTCAAAGTTTCAAAAACACTTTCGAATGGTCTGACTCGTCATTACAAATGTGCGTGTAACTTCGAGAATATTCGCCGGATTGACAAGAAATTTTCTGTGTATGTACTTAAATATATGTATATTACTAAAAATTAAAAAAAACGATTTTTCGCAAATTTTAACTGTTTATAACCCCTTAAGGGAGTACACTGCTGGGACAGGCTGAAAAAGGTCGTTTTTCCGAATTTCTTGCCTTTACTAGATTATTTATTTGGGATTTGGAAAAAAGGTATATTATTAAGCATACATTAAATTTATTTCGTGTACATTTTTACTTTAAAAAAATAAATATTGAACAAAGTTATTGAGGTATAATAGGGCCTCTGCATGAAAAACGTGGCCCTACGGCCGGATCGACAACTCGACAACGATTGGTCTGAAAAACGAAAATAAACAAGTTTTATGATCTATAAATATAATAAACAAATGTAGATCTCGTTGTACGTAGCCGTTCTTCGAAAACAAAAAAAAATCACACAACGGCGGGTGTTCAAAAAAAGTTGAGGTTCTTTGAGTGATGATTTTGGGGAAATTTTAACTTACATTCGGGGCTTGAAAAATACTAAATTAAAACAAAATGGCTCCACGCAACGATGTCTACTGCAATGACGGAAATGTTGGTTTTTTTTAAATTGAAAATCGGACAATTATAGCTAGATTTGTGATTCGAAAGTTTTGGTACACATAAATCGTTGCGCTACCTGCTCTCACTAAACAGTCTGTAACTTTATCAGCTTTCAATATTCAAACTCGATTTTTTTCATATATTCTCGAACATGTACACTAGGGTGGCCCCCCAAAAATGAGCTCTTTTTTTCCTTTTTCTCACCATCCATTTATCTTCTTCAAAGAAAAAAAAATTGTCGCGAAATCTGCGAGCGGTCAAAAAATATTTAGAGGTCGCTCAAGCCTCCCATAATTTCAAATTTTAATTAAAAAACCGATTTTTTTTTATCACATCTCACCCATGAAATTTACGCTGTATAATCTTTTAATTAACCTCGCGAAAGCTCTAGCTGGTCAATGAATATTTAGTGGTCGCTCAAGAGCTTCGAAATTTCCAATTTTCGCCAATTTTTTTTCCTCATCCCACTTATAAATGTTACACTTTCTAAAATTTTCAAAACAATTAATCGTTTTTCTGTAGAAAGAACTTTTTCAACGTTACCTCACACTACCAACCCAAGAATTATAATCTTTGATCGCGTACAATAATTCTTCAAAGCTCTTGTCCGTAAACAAAATTATAGGAACCCAGTTTTATCGGGTTAAAAGTGTGACGTTTTAACAAAAACTTTTTCTAAAGAAAAACAGCATTAATTGTTTTGAAAATTCCACAAAGTGTTCTATTTATGAGTGAGAAGAGAAAAAAAATCGCGACAAATGGAAATTTCGAAGCTCTTGAGCGACCACTAAATATTCATTGGCGGTCGAGAGCTTTCGCGAGCTTAATTTTTAAATCATGAGGGTTAAATTCATGGGTGAGAACTTAACGAAAAATAATTGATTCTTTAATGAAAACTTGAATGTGTGGAAGGTTTGAGCGACTTCTAAATATTTTTTAACCGCTCGCAGATTTCGCAATATTTTTTTTCTTCCTCAAAGCACATCATTGGATAGTGAGAAAAAGGAAAAAAATAGAGCCCAAATTTGGGTCACCCTAAGGTACACTTTGAGAACAAGCAAAAAAATCGGTTTTTTACCGTCTCGCCTTAATGTCTCGATTCCAAAAATTTATTTTGTTTTCGCAGATATCATACTCAAATTGACAGCATGCTAGACATGCGCATCGTTTTCCAAACGTAAACGTCAAAAACTGACAGAGTCAATAATCGGACTCTGTACTCTGCGTGCACGTTTTCATTTTTTTCATAGTGAGCAGAAAAGTTGTTTGCGTCTTACACTTTCGATCAACATCTTCTGCAAATTTTTTTTTTCTCCCCGTAATTACACAGTGCCCAAGCATTTTGAATATGACGCTTCGTCGACTCGAGTACGCCCGAGTGTCTCGAGAAAATCGAAAATCAGCCCCGCCGTGGATCAATAGAGGGAAGATAAAAAATAAAGCATATCCGAGGCAATCCTAAGAGGTATCTCTCGCTGACACGCGAATCGACAGCCGACAAGCGAGGTTACGAGAGAACGATATAACAAGGAGATATAGTCCTCTCCCGCGTGTGTAGAAGAGAAACTCCGTCGAATAACCGACCCGCCTTGAACTTTGCCTTCGCTCATTCGCGTTATGCGCCCCGGGATTTCTCGGCAGCTTATATGGTACTGGATGGCGAGAAAGATAGACGATCACGTGTGGCAAACGTCCGTGTTATCCCGCCGGTTATATTGGCCCCGGCTCTCCTACCGGATAGCGAGCACTAAGTGCATCGATGCACGATTTATAAATATTCTCCTTGCCGAGATTCCACATCAGTCTCGATTGCGCGAGTCTCAACCTTGAACCTGTTGCCGCGAAACTATACCATCCGAAAGTGCACTGACTCGTGTTCTATCTGTGCTTTATGCAAAGCCGATGCATTTTCACGTAAATGCGAGCGCGGTTGGAAATAAAAGATTATGTTATATTGGGACGTTGAATAAGTTCTCGCAGTTTTTTCGTGAAAATTAAAGCTTCCTTTAAAAAAATGTTTTCCTAATTCTTTCAAACGGCAGGACAACTCTATTCTTTATTTCTCTATTCTCAGACATCTCTCCCCTTAAATATCTCTATTTTGGAGCAGGTTTAAGGGGGGATTATCTTTTTTTTCGCAAAATTTACCGCTTTTTGGGAATTTTTTTGTGAAGAAAGTATACAACCGAAAACTTGTGGAACTTGGCATATAGTTTTATTGATCTGTTTACTACGTACAAAAAAATTTTTAAACAATTTCATCAAAAAATCCGCCTCCCACCCCCCTCGACGCGCGATGGTCCTTTTTTGATGGTGTGCACGATTACAGCCTTCACGTTCATCCTGCAACAAAAACCCAAAAAGCATTTTACTTTAGACACATATAGCTATCGTTCGATGAAGGGAAAAAAAAATTGACGATTTGGTGACGTTTTGAACTTGAAGTATCGATTTTTCGAAAAAAATTGATCGATTTTTTGTTATAAATAAAAAACTATTAAACGTATTGCTTTTTTGCTTCATCAAACGATAAAAGGATGTCAGCTGAGCATTCTGTCCAAATTTGAAGGCAATCGGTTGAATAGTTTTTGACAAATTGTGCACACCATCAAAAAAGGACCATCGCGTGTCGAGGGGGGTGGGAGGCGGATTTTTTGATGAAATTGTTTAAAAAATTTTTTGTAGGTAGTAAACAGATCAATAAAACTATATGCCAAGTTTCACAAGTTTTCCGTTGTATATTTTCTTCACAAAAAAATTCCCAAAAAGCGGTAAATTTTGCGAAAAAAAAGACAATCCCCCCTTAATCAGAAACATCTCTATTCCGAAATATCTCATGTCTAAAACGTTCCTCTGCCGAAACATCTCAATTCGCAAAGATCACAATGCCACGATAATTCAGTAATGAAATATTACTGCTCTTAAGGGGTTAGGCCACAGTAACGGGTATAAAATCATGTGCGAATTTAACATTTTTTTTCGTATGAAAAAATGATTCACTCATAAAGTTAATTGCACATCCATTTAGTATGAATATCAAGCTATTAAAAAATATATATATATATATATTTTCGATGTACAAAATGGCCGACTACGAAGATTTTCTTTTGTTATCTTTTTTTTAGGCGCTCCGCGGCATGACATTTAGCATTCACTTTTTTTTTACCTAGAACAAAAAAAAATTCTCGTCAATCTACATTAGAATACCTAGAGAAGTGCGTACGGAATTAAAAAAAAAATTGTTTCATTCAATAGTTGTAGGTATTTGAATTGAGTTGTAGGTATTTGAATGAATTTTCAGTGAAACATTTCGTTTAAAACGGCTCATAAAATAAAAAGTTTTCGATTAATCAGAAATTCCGTACATACTTCTCTGCGAAGCGCAATTAGGAACATAACTTTTAAATTTGAAGTAAATCGAGTGAAAATTGTTGAAGTCATTTGTCACGCCAATTGGAATAAAGCTGTTTTGAGAAAAAACGCGTTTCAAGTACTCTACACTGAGAAAAAGAAATCGTTGAATGTGCAAAATGCATTTTTTTGTCTCGAAATTTTGTTGTTTCAACAGTTGCTCAGACATGCTAAATAAGCTACAGTTCACACCACTAAAACTATCAGTTAGATTAACAAATCGTTTGTCATGCCAATGAAATCAAGTTGAACGTATTTAAAGATACATTCTGTTAGACCAACTGAATTTCGGTTGGATAAACGAATTTTTTTCAGTGTATAGCCGCGCCAGAGGTGGGCTTAAGTTATACGCTCAGTCGATGAAAAAAAAAATGTCTTGCCATAAATCGAATAGCAACTTATTTTTATGATGATAAAGCACCGTTTTAGCAACAAAAAAAAATCGATTTTTTGAAAATACTACCTTGACCTTACCCCCTAAAGGGTCTTCTCACTTTAGACGCTAAAAAAGGCTATTTTTAATGATTTTTGTTGTTGATAGGTTTATATTATAGATATTAATACAAAAGTATTAATACACTTAATAAATACTTAATACACTTAATGAATACACTTAATAAATACACTTTCGACATACATAAAAAAACTTCATTCAAATCACTATCTATAGACGAAAATGGTAGTTAAAAAATGTCCTACAAAAATGGTAGATCTTCGCTGTTGATAAAATCTCGGAGATGGATAATCACAAACGAAAAAATCAAACGGTTTTAGATTCAGTATGTTAGTGGCTGAAGCGCGTATCATACGATTTTTGATATATGCAGAACCAACAAAATGGTGGACATTTTTCGAAAAAACAATAAAAAACATGTTTTCTTCACCGTTTTTAGCAACAAAAAAATTAGCAAATCTCAACATTTTTGAAAATTCTCTATATGCGCTGTAGCTATAGTTTTAAAGAACATGTGGTTAAATTTTCATAAGGATCGGTTCTGTAGTTTCGAAGGTTTTATCAACAAGCCGTCGAAAAATGTTGTTTCGAGAAAAAAGCGTTTAAAATTTGTTTAGGTTACATAAATACATTTTTTTTAAATGTATGCATTTCGAAAGTGTATTTATTAAGTGTAACAATTTTTATATCACTATCTATAATATAATCCTATCAACAAAAATTCATGAAAATAGCCTATATTTAGCGTCTAAAGTGAGAAGACCCCTTAATATTGGCACGTTGAAGACGAAGTCCAACTCGATGAAAGGGGACTGAGGTTATGACAAACTGTTACATTTCCCTACATTATTGCCTACGACTGTAATTCTAATTCAAAATCATCCAGATTAACAATGGAAGATAAGTCGGAAACGAATTAATTTTACAATTAGTAAATCATTTGTTGGTGGAAATCCGCCTAGTGAAATGATCCACAATAAGCTTTCTGAAAATCGCCAGTTATGAAGATCGCTTTCTCGCACTTGAAAATAGTAGATCAGCCCATTTGACCCAAACATTTCAATCTTCTCCCAAAATTCAATTTATTTAAATAGTACAATTGCTCGTTTTATCCAGCAGGATATGAGTCTCCATTAATTATATCGCTAATAATAATATAAATTATTGTTTTTTTTTAAATCCATTTTTTCCAAATTGCGCCTTTCAGCTCTCAAGAACTCCTTGATCCTTCTATTCATCATTCCGAATGAGCGGGGCCGGCTCGAAATTCCCGACTTCGAGCGATCAGAACGCTCAAAACTCCGAAGGAATTTTACACGAAAGACCAAAACTCCGAAAATCTGAACACCGTCAAAATAATTAATCTATGGAAGTTTTAAAAGTTTCAAAATTTTCAATATATCGACGAATTATTTAAAGAATTTTTTTTTATCAAGAAGTGATTTTACCTCAATTTTGAATTTTGTCTAGACAATGTTATACGTTCTGCATCATTCACAGTCGACTGTGTAGACTTCCGCTGGCATGATCTCGACGAACCTTGTAATTTCGGAACATTAAAATTAGGAATTTTAAACCCTCGGCGCATTCAAAGTTCGGAATTTCAACCCGGTCCCCATGTCAAGATCACGCCAGCGAAAGTCTACACAGTTGACTGTAAATAATGTAGAACGTATTACATTGGCCAGACAAATTTCAAAATTGACGCAAAATCACTTCTTAATTAAAAAAAAATCTTGAAACAATTCGTCGATTTATTGAAAAATTTTAAACTTTCAAAACTTCCATAGCCGAATTATTTTGACGGTGTTAAGAATTTCGGAGTTTTGGTCTTTCGTGTAAAATTCTTTCGGAGTATTGAACATTCAGATCATTCAAAGTTCGGAATTTCAACTACGATTTTCAATTTCGACTACGGTTATAAAGTTTCGAGTCCAAAAGTGTAAGCAGTTTTCACCAATTCTGTTGACATGTACCCTCCGGGTTCCTACAAGTGCTGCCTAGATGCCAAGACTACGCAAATCGTATTTAATCATAACAATAATAGTAATAATAATAATAAAGTTGAAACTAAGGCCGAATTTGTATGCAATTGAAAAGAAAAGTCCTCCTCGACATATGCCCTGCGGATTCTCGTCGTATTCCTAGACGAGGATACTTACAAATAGTATATAACAGTAATAATAATAAAGTATAAAAATAATAATCGACGACGGTACCAATCACAATTTGTAGTTTGAATAAACACGAGAGTTTTATCGGCCTGCAGTGTACACAGCTCCATGTGAGTGTATGCGAGAGTGCCCGAGGGTCCCTTCTAGCTGGACTTGAGTACAAATAGTCCAATAAGTGCACCACGCCACCACTGGGACTATGTGTGTCTCAACTCGCGCGCGGGTCTCTCGCGATATAGCCCGCGAGAGCAGGCCTCTCGAGTACGTGTTTCAGTAGGAGAGCTACGGTTGCAGGTTGCGGCAAAGGTCGTCGGGAGGCTCGGAGGTGCAGGGTTCCCACACTTCGAGCTCCGAGAGCCCGAAGCGCTGGACCGGCGGGTCAGATTGCCGTGCGCCTCCAGCGCCCGTATATCCTCCGCGAGACCGCGACGGCAATGTTACACGACACGCGATTCTTTGCGGGGGGAGAAGATACCTTTAGGCGAGGAAAAAATTGCTGATTTTCATGATTTTTTTTTCGAAAGAAAAGATTTCTTCGCTTAGACTCAGAGTGGGGTGAAGCCAGCAAAGACTACGCACTTTATCAACTTTTATTGCTAGAAAAATGGAAAAATCAATTTTGATAATACAATTTGTACTTTTTATTTCAATCAAGCTTGGGTCATTTAGGAACAATATTTTAAATATAAATCTTAAGGGGAGGTTCCTGAGTAAGCGGCGAGAAAAACAGGTAAACTTCGGGAATTTTTATCTCAAAAACTAATGTTTCGATTGGATCCGGGTTTTTTTCATTGGAAAATATGTACAATGAGGTATGTTTAGGAATTTTTAAAAATGAATTCGTTGACTGGAAGCGATTAAAACGCGATTAGCTCGAAACATAGTTTTCAAAGTCGGTGCCAGATGTATCTCGAAAACGGCTTGTCCGATTTTGTCCAAATTTGGATAGAATTTTCTTCGATAGTTTTTCTCGTTCGCCACGTAGGGGTTTTTCATTTGATTGAAACATTGCTTTTTTATGCAGTGTGTATACAATCCAAAATCGTCGGGAATTGCGAATGACAAACGAATGTTAAATTAAAACGGTCGCAATTCCGTCGAAAGTGAAAATTAAAAAAAAAATCTACGTAGCGAACGAGAAAAACTATCGAAGAATATTGTATCCAAATTTGGACAAAATCGGACAAGCCGTTTTCGAGATACATCTGGCATAGACTTTGAAAACTATGTTTCGAGATAATCGCGTTTCAATCGCTTCCAGTCAACGACTTTATTTTATAAAATTCCTAAACATACCTCAATGTACATATTTTCCAATTAAAAAACCCGGATCCAATCGAAACAGTAGTTTTTGAGATAAAAATTCCCAAAGTTTACCTGTTTTTCTCGCCGCTTACTCAGGTACCTCCCCTTAAGCAACAATTTCGAAAAATATTTCTAATGAGGCTTAACGGGCTACACCTAGTTCGCGGCCGGAAAAAAGAGGTGTTTTCGTGAATTTTTTTTTTTTGGACATGGATGCAGGTTTTTCAACTTTTTTTCATAGTAAAGGGTTCCATTTCAAGTATCTTTAACAATTTTTTTATTGCGAAATATTTCTAAACGACGGAGATACCGAAAATTGCACAGACCGCTGTGCCAAAAAAGTCCACTCCTGTTCGGGACCAAGTCATCTTAAATTTAAAAAACCAAGTGAATTTAGTTTTTGTACCGTCTTATCTTCTCTTTGAGGGGTTGCCCCCACTTGCGATTTTGAAAAAATCGATTTTTTTTATTGCATTTTTTTGAAGTATAAGTATCTGAGAATATGGCCTGAAAATTTCAAGTCGATCCGAACAAAATTGACTGATATATGAGCCTTGAAAGAGAAGAATTCGCGTTGAAAGAGCGTTGAAAGAGAAACTTTAAACACGTTTTTCTCAAAATGGCATTTCTGAAGTCGGTGACCAAGATTACTCGAACACTAATGAACCGATCTTCTTGAAATTTTGCAGGCTTATTTAATACATAAAAATGTAGTCCTTAATCGTTCGATTTTTTTCGTTAAAATCGAACCATTAACTTTGACTGTCCGCCATTTTGTGAAAAATGAATATTTTTTAAAATCCTTCGATCAAAGACTAGTTTATACTTATATTTGACTAAATCCATCCGCAATTTTTTTTCAGATGATCCCCTTCGCCGCAATGTTGGTCACCGCAAACCGTGTATATAAAAACATTATTTCATTGACGGCCATTTGCCACTAAACAATGTAATATTTTTCAATAAAAAAATTACTGAAAGTTCTTCAAGATGTGTTCTTTAAGATGGTATATTGATCGATTAAAAAAGTTTTGTAGTTTTCTTTAAAAAAATTCATGAAAAAGGCCTTTTTTGCGCTACAAGTGGGGGTAACGCCTTAATCGAAGGATTCAATAAAATAATGATTTTTGAAAAAATGGTCGCCGATCGAAAGTGATCCTCGAAATTTCGGTGAAAAAAACACTCTATTTTCCTTGATAAAAAATAGTATGCATTGAAAAAAAAATCCTTCGATTAAGGACTGCTTTTTGATATACAAAAAATGTCTGTGAAATCTGAAGGAAATCGGTTGAGTGGTAAATATTTACAAGCGGGGCTCCAGCCCTAATCGGCACTAAAATTTTTTCACGTGTTCGGGACTATTCTGCTGTATGAAAATATGTTTTTTTATGATGGGGGGGGGGGGGTATTTTATTAAGAAAAAAAAATGTTTCCGGAAAATATTCGATTTTTGAAATACGTTTTCTGTATGCTTACTCTAATTCGTTTGGGTTTGTTTGGGGTAGTACAAAATTTCTAAACCTCTTTTCTAGCTGGAGCCCCACTTGTAAATATTTACCGGTTTAGTTGTTTTTGAGATATTTTCGTCACCGATTCTGAAAAAGGCATTCCGAGAAAAACGCGTTTAAAGTTTTACCTGTAACGGTGAAGCGGTTAGCGAACCTACCTGTAAACGCTCATAACTCCCCCAATTTTCAACGGAACGATTTGAAATTTTCAGAGAATATTTTTTAAGGTTATATTATAAGAATCTGTCCAAAACGAAAAATCGATTTTTTCAAAAAATCCAACTAGGTGTAACCCCTTAAACTTCGAACTCGTCCCGTGCGCAGTCTTAGGGTGCTGTGTTGCAAAGAGTACGCAGTGAGAACCTTTCATAAAAGCTAAGAGGGCGCATGAGAGCGGAGTAGTGATAAGGCGTAGAGTGGTACTAAAAACACGTATTACCAAATACGTGTTTTTAGTCCATGGTCACTATAATTTTCGTAAGCAAACGAAACGGCGACATAACCTCTCGATAAAAACAAAATTTCGATCACTAATTTCAAGTATAATAACATTCGTTGAATGCGGATTAATCGCAAACCTTACAAAACTTGTTTAAAATTGTTAAAAAATAAGATCAAACACATCGAAAATCTATTGTTAGTCATAAAATTGGACATAAGTACCTTAACAAAGCGGAAAAAGAAGTGAAACAATTAAAAGCACTGCGTACTCTTTGGTGGCTCTACCCTATGTTTCATTACTACTATTGGCTCGGTATTTTTTTTATTCTACATGGTATTTTTTTTTATTAATCTTTAAAAATGGCGGCGGTATGGCACGGTCTTTCAGACGAGTTGCGGCGGATGTTGTCAGTCGGCGTGACACGTAACGTCGGCGGGATTAATCTGAAAGACAACCAATGAAGATTTTTCGTTCACTCACACTCATACGCAGTATATGAACCAAGAAAAAGTGAGAAACGTTGAAAATCCATGAAATGGTACACTTTGAAATAAAAATATTGAATGTTCCGAAAAAAATGGCTACATTCAACAATAAAAATAAATATCTTTTATTTTCAAAAACGTTTAGGGTCATATTTTAGATAATAAGGATAGAAAGGTTCATACGAAATTTCATCAGGATTGGTTTATTAGTTTTTGAGCTATACGTCACGCCAGGTTGGAAAATACAAATGAAAAGCCCATGCCATACCTTCGCCATTTTTAAAGATTAATTTAAAAAATGCCATGTAGTACAGTAGTATTTCGCATAGCCAAAAGTAGTGATAAAACGTACCCTAAGTCTCAACGATGGTGAAGCAATGTTTGCGTTAAAAACAAAATCATGAAAATCAGCAATTTTTTTCCTTGCTTAAAGGTATCTTCCCTTTTGATTAAGGGGTCTTCTCACTTTAGACGCTAAAAAAGGCTATTTTCATGATTTTGTTTGATGGGTTAATATTATAGGCATTGATATAAAAATTGTTACATTCAATAAATACACTTTTGAAATGCATGAAATTTTTTTTCTTCGATTTATATAACCCAAACAAACTTTAAACGTGTTTTTATCGAAACAACGTTTTTCGAAGGCTTGTTGATAAAATCTTCGAAACTAGTGAACCGATCCTTATGAAATTTAAACCACATAATCTTTAAACAACAACAACAACTTAATTTAAACCACATAATCTTTAAACAACAAAAACAACAACAAAAAAACGTGTTTTTTCACCGTTTTTGGCAAAAAAATAAACATCAAAATGAAAAAAAAACCTTGATATGCACTATAGCTATAGTCATAGCTATAGCACATATCAAGGGTTTTTTTTTTAATTTTGCTGTTTACTTGTTTTGCCAAAAACGGTGAAAAAACACGTTTTTTTGTTGTTTTTTTGAGAAATGTCCGCCATTTTGTAATTTTTGCATATATCAAAAGTCGTATGATATGCGCTATGGCCATTAACATACTGAATCTAAAGCCGTTTGATTTTTTTTATTTCGTATGATCCATCTTCGAGATTTCATCAACAGCGCAGACCTGCAATTTTTTTATACATTTTTTTTAACTACCATTTTCATCTATAATTAGTGACTTGAATGAATATTTTTTTTTTTTAATGTATTTCGAAAGTGTATTAATTAAGGGGGGATTGTCTTTTCTTTTCGCAAATTTTACCGCTTTTTGGGAATTTTTTTGTGAAGAAAGTATACAACGGAAAACTTGTGAAACTTGGCATATAGTTTTATTGATCTGTTTACTACATACAAAAAATTTTTTAAACAATTTCATAAAAAAATCCGCCTCCCACCCCCCTCGACGCGCGATGGTCCTTTTTTGATGGTGTGCACGATTTCTCAAAAACTATTCAACCGATTGCCTTCAAATTTGGACAGAATGCTCAGCTGACATCCTTTTATCGTTTGATGAATCAAAAAAGCAATACGTTTAATAGTTTTTTATTTATAATAAAAAATCGATCAATTTTTTTCGAAAAATCGATACTTCAAGTTCAAAACGTCACCAAATCGTCAATTTTTTTTCCCCCTTCATCAAACGATAGCTATATGTGTCTAAAGTAAAATGCTTTTTGGGTTTTTGTTGCAGGATGAACGTGGAGGCTGTAATCGTGCACACCATCAAAAAAGGACCATCGCGCGTCGAGGGGGGTGGGAGGCGGATTTTTTTATGAAATTGTTTAAAAAATTTTTTGTATGTAGTAAACAGATCAATAAAACTATATGCCAAGTTTCACACGTTTTCCGTTGTATACTTTCTTCACAAAAAAATTCCCAAAAAGCGGTTAAATTTTGCGAAAAAAACAGACAATCCCCCCTTAAGTGTAACATATTTTATATCGATATCTATAGTATAAACCTATAAAAAAAAGTCATGAAAACAGCCTTTTTTCAGCGTCTAAAGTGACAAGACCCCTTAATGACATTCTTGCGGATCCACATAACTCAAGCACGGAGTGTCGCCGTGGACGCGCATTGTAACGCAAACTCAGCCGGATGTTGGGAGATAATCCGATCGCGAATTAATTTGCATGCTCGTAATCCGGGATCTCCTTGATCACGAGTTTCAATTCTTAGCGTAGCTCGAGCCGGAGCTACGTTATTTTGAGAGTTCGTAATTATGTCGTTTCGAAATCCTTGTCGTTCTATATTTGGTTATTCGACATTTTGAGGCCCACCCTATTATCCGAGTTCAACATCGGAATTTTTATTTTGGCGATATTTTGGTTTTTCGATATAAAAAAATCGGTTTTCATGCTCTAGGTAAGCCTCGTGTAGCAATGCCTCAAAGTGGCTCGGGGCTCGGCGCGTGCAGGCCGTGATTGTACGTCCATCCTCTTCCATCGTCGGCCCCGTGCGCTCGCAGCATCTCTCTCGCACCGCCGCCACACGGAGGTCCGTACTCCCGCAACGGGCCACTCACCGCCACTCGCACCCCCCCCCCTCCCCCCTCCGCAAAACCGACGCTCCGGTCCCGCGGTCCGCAATCTTTTCGCCGTGTTCCTCGACCGCGTTTGCCTCGCGCTCGCTGCGCGCCTGATGCGGTTTCGCGCGCTCTCGCCGCATCCTGTGCCGCACGACGAAGCGCGCGAGGCGGAAGAGCGAAAGAAGCGCGACGAGGATCGCGAAGCTCCCACTGCCTCCGCTCGGCCGCGCGACTCGCCGCAAACTGTGAGCCCTCGCTATACTTTTGTTGTTACAGCGAATCCCCATTGGCGTAAGCCTCACTAATTAATGACATTGAAGTTTGCAACGAAAAATTATAATTTTTCAATTGCTCTAATTTATTTTTACCAATTTTTGGTGCGAAAAACCATCAATCATTTTGAAGTTGCATATTTGCAGATCTAGAATTTTAATCTGCAAAAAAAGATTTTGTGACATTATAAAAATGAGGAAGTAAGGATATATCAATGAGTTTTCGTTGCATTCCAACGATGCAAACTTCAAGACCATGCTAGTTATACGTACGCCCGAGAAGTATGGCGGATTTGTGCACATTATGGCGGGATATACATTTAGACAGGAAAAAAAGAAGCGATATTGAGGGATTTTTTAAACTAAGAAATAATTATGCTGCATCTATCAAACTTTAGGTACACTTCAATAGTATATGAGGCATTGCACATCGCTTCGTCCAGTAAAAAAAAAATCCACAAATAATTTTTAAAAAATCGAGTTACTTTATTGAAAAATATTCGCCGAGTGTCGAAATTAAAAAAAAAATTCTGACGTTTTTTCTCGTTGATTACCATTTTTTAACAATTTTCCATTCAAATGGCTCTATCTTTGGCAGGATTTGACGTATTTACGTTCGTAAAAAAACAAAAATGTGCGTCTTTTTATAGCCTTCCAGAAAAAAAAATTAATTTATGGAGCACTCCAAGGCTCCAATTCATATGACATATATGGCATATGTATTTTGAAAAACCTGGTAAACATACAGCGAGTGCTTCACACTCTTCAATCGAATATTAATAAAAAAAAAATTTCATAAAAATAGCTGTTACTTCACGGTGTTTAGGAATCCCATAATATAAAAAATACGAAAAATCCGTTTTTCGTGATCACAATTCGAGGAAATTCGTAAAAATAAAATAACGTGTGTCGTTCCTTGAGAAAACAAATATTTTTGCATATTTTGCCCTGAAACGGACGTTCGACTTGCTCAATAAAATCTAAATTGATTTTTTTCTGGAAGACTATAAAAAGACGCACATTTTCGTTTTTTACGAATGTAAATACGGCAAATCCTGCCAAGGATACAGCCATTTAAATCGAAAAATGTTAAAAAATGGTAATCGTCGAGAAAAAACGTCAGGAATTTTTTTAAAATTTCGACACTCGGTGAATATTTTTCAATAAAGTAACTCGATTTTTCAAAATTATTTGTGGATTTTTTTTTACTGGCTGAAGTGACGCGGAACGCCTCATTTTTAAGTATACGAAACAATTTTTTTCAATGAATTCATCATCAAAATGACGGAGCTGTGTCAGAGTGTTACAATAAGGTCGCCGCGGGAGTTGTTCCCGT
>OY723391.1:21231580-21327409 GCA_963210295.1 Ophion ellenae | reverse complement strand
AGATGAAGAAAAAAAGATAAAGAGTTGAGAGGCGACTTATATGTACCCACTGGTATAGTAGCCTGAGAGCGCACCGGGGAACCGTGTGCTTCCCACCGTCTTGTTGAGCTCCTGGGTCCGGCGAGGATGCTCACGAGAAGACCGAGAGAAGGGATTTCACAGCGCGATCATTGCCATCCACTCTTGAGATTACCTATCTCTCCCTCTCTTTCTTCGACTTTTTCTCTCTCGCCCCCCTCCCTTAGACTCCCTTTCTTGCCTTTTATTTTTCCCTGTCCACCCGCTGATACGCTAGACCGACATCCTGTTGCACACCGAGGCTGCGTATACACGTACAATCGGTGTAATAGTGACTTTGATCGTGCTGCGCTGGAATTAAATAATTCCGTTCAAGTTCGCAACGAGATGTATGGAGATAGAAGGCTACGAGCCCGTTAATAATTACGTAATATTGACCATCTGCAGATCTGGGTGCTGCGACGACGGTCATTGAGTTTTTAGTCAGGGCTGCGTGAAATTGGGGCAGAAAAATAGGTTGATTTTCAGTATTTTTATTGGGATGGCGAGGTCGGGATATTTCACGCAATTGATGTATAGTCTTGCCACGTTTGAGTTTCTTTTTTGTTGAAAAATGTGGATGAATAATGAGGCTATTAGTATTGGAAGAATGTACCGCCTTTGCTGCATGGTGCATCAGTGGAGGTGGGTCTGGAAACCAAGGTGGTCAGATATGAAAAATGAAAATTTACTTTTAGTATAATAATAAATCCGTCGGATGGCCGGAGATTTTGTTGAGATTTTGACAATCACAACAATGCGAAGGTGTGGAAAAAATGTACGATTTTCGATTTAAAAAAATACGATTTTCATCATTTGTTATTAACAAACGGACAAAGGCGTTTGTTAATAACAAATTGGAATAATAATCCAGGTATACGATAGAACATGTTACAAACTACGGATGAATCAATTTTGACATACGAATCACACCGTTTTATAAACATAAAGAGGGGCTGTGACACTTCACAAAAATCGTCGCAACTCGGTCATTGTTTTTTTTTTTATTTTCACAATAGCCTTGGTGCTAGTTGTAGTAAAGGGGGGAGATACCTTTAGGCGAGGAATTTTTTGCTGATTTTCATGGTTTTTTTTATTAAGGAAAGATTTCGCCACCATTTTTGAGACTTGTCTTATTACTACATTTGGCTGTTCGTTGAAAATCGCGGAAGTATGTTTCGTATAAATCTTTCTAACCTTATTGTCTAAAACGATATCCAAAATATTTAAAAAAATAAAGGAACGTATTATTTATTGCAAAATCTAGCTATTTTTCGGAAAATTTAATCAGTTTGTTTTAAAGCGTACTATTTCGTCGTTTTTCAACTTTTGTCACTTTTTCCTGGTTCATATTCTGCGAAGGAGTGTTAATGGGAGAAAAATCTTTGTTGGTGTTTTTCAGATTAAGGGGCTATACCAGTGTGAACGCTGAAAATTTGGGTGATTTTCAGGATTTTTTTGGAAGAAAAATACTCAATTAAATGTTTCGGAAAATTAAGAATATATATGGCTATATTTGACATATATTACATAATTTTTTTATAGCAAAATATTGAGATCCAAGCGACTTATGCGCTGCCTTCGGAGGCGCCAAAAAAAAAGTTCCTCCACTGCTGACATGATTCCGGCCGATTGAGTAGCTAAAACCGAAAAAGGAAAAAAAATCGTTAAACTGGAAGGTATTTCCTGTACAATGACGTAGGATTTTCGAAAAATATCAAAATCTAACAAAATGGCGTAGTTATGAAAAAAGTCTGTTTTCATGCTTATAAAATAGTCGTTTTTGTCAATGCCAAACCGTAAATTTCCATCCAATCAAAAATATCCTGCGCCATTGTAGAGTAAATATATTCAAGAGTACTCAGTTCAAATTTAAAGTCAATCGAATAATTGCTCTTTGACTAACAATGTCAGGAAATTTGAAAAATCTCAATTCGATAAAAACTGGTTTAAAGATTCAACTATCGATTTTTGCAAGATAACATGATTAGAAATACGGCCTTGAAATTTTTACAGGCTATTCTTGTAAGTATAAACTGTCGAAAAAAGCAAAAAAATGTCAAAGATGAAAAAAATGCCATGTAACAGTCAAACGTGACAATAAAACATAGCCTGAGTCTCCAAAAGAGTGAAGAAATCTTTCCTTAAAAAAATCATCAAAACCAACCATTTTTTCCCGATCTAAAAATATCTCCCCCCTCAAGGCCCTGTGCTATAAAACTATGCAATAAAAATATACAGTTGAAATTTCTTTTGTGTTTCGTTAATTCTGCCGTCACAACGCTCCTTGAAAAGTCTCTCATAAAAATATTCTCACATTCATCTGGTCCCTAACGTCCAATATGTCCAACGTCTCCAAAATCACCACCCCGCTCCCCTAATCCATACACACAAACGCTATATCCGTCGATATCGCTAATTATTTAACGCTTTCATGACATTCTCAGACCCGATAGATCTTGATTGCACTCAATCTAGCCGGACGTGTCGCGCCTGATTACGCTTATCGTTGTATGACGATTGAGACGCAGTGCCTGTACTTTTTTTTGTTTCCATCGAATCAACGATGAAGAGATAGAGAGCTTTTACATACGGAGTAGGCGCACAACGCTTGTCGTCTGCGCTCAGATTAACGATACGTCGTCTCGGTATCGAAGTGACATTGGGCGATTACAAATAAAAGATTCGCGTTGATTAGCCGCATATACTGCGGCACTGCCAACGGTCCCTTGATGCGAAGTACAGTATGTTCAATCGCCAGACGATCTTATACACGCGTGTACATTAGGGCGATCGCAAACGTGGTGCACGTATAGGAACGAAAGTTGCTTCGATTAAGAGGACGACGAGCTGGATCTACCAGAGGAAAAAGGGGACCCACTTAATTGCAAGCAAATATATATATATATATATATATATATATGAGGCAGCAGCGCTTGGTAGAGCAACTCCGGTTGCGTCGGACCCTTCGAACCGATATCCTCCTCCGTATACATCTAACCGTCCCTTCGTTCTACTGCGAGAATCGTAACCGTCCACATCTCTTCGATTTGCATATCCGGAGCGTCCCTGTCTCTGTCCTTCTTCCCTTCACCCCCCCCCCGCCCCTCTCTCTCTCTCTCTCCCTCTCTCTCTCTCTCTCTCTCTCTCTCTCTGCCTTTCAATCTCCTTCCAAGCCTCGTCGTAGCAACCCAGAGGGATCTCTATCCCTTCTCGCATGTTCATCGCAATAAGATAGAGAGAGAGAGAGAGAGAGAGAGAGAGAGAGAGAGAGAGAGAGAGAGAGAGAGAGGGAGAGAAAGAGGCGAACAGCCAGACAGAAAGAGAGAGAGAGAGAGAGAGAGAGAGAGAGAGAGAGAGAGAGAAAGCGAGATAGATAGCTACCGCATTCCCCAGACCCGCAATCTGTTAATCGCCCCCGCAAAGTTCCCATCGAGCGGTCCTATCCTCTCTCAACCTTTGTCGATCGTGCATGCTGCACACAGCAGCAAATTCAGCAGGGCAACGCTAAGGAACACTTCCTCCAGTTAGTATAATATCTCACATTCGTATTGGCGACGACTGCACTACATGTACCTACTCTTTGGGCAGCGGGTCTTGCAGACTGGGGACCCCTTTTGGATTGCGAAAACTCGATAAAACGTTTCAGAGCAGATCACCACCACGTGCAGAGTGAAAAAATCACTTGGATCAACGGAACTGTCAATTGAGAGGTGACCAATCAAATATTGAGATGAAGCACTAAAATATTTGATTATAGTGTAGTAGATATTATATTTCGTCATTACGAGAAATATTTCGTTGGCATCTACCAAACATCGCCAAGACATCATTCAATGGGGGATTGGGTCAGGCCGAGTCAATTTGAGGACTACCGATCGGATGATTCCTAAGATTCTCGACCCTCCAATCACATTTATGGGGTGGGCATCGGAAAATCGAAAGATCCATATTCAAGACCGAAATTTCGAATTCCGTTATAGCGAACGTTCCAATATAGATAGATCAATCTTATGATAGTCTGTGAAATAGTTAATCGAAATTGTGAATACAAAAATCTCGAGGTTGATTTATAGCGAACACAAATATCAGATTTAACAAAATAATGAGAGATATGTTATCGATTCGCCTGTACATATACACCAAACAATTCGAGACGTCAAATCGTCGAAGTGTAAATATTATGACAGTTTACAATTTCGAATTCATTAAAGCGAAGGACCAAAAAGTCGATCAGTTAAAATAGCGATGGGCCAAAATGGCGAACGGTCCGGATAGCGAAAACTTGGGATCGAGCAATACTACTTGCGCTCCAGAACGAAGATGGCAGATGGCGTTAGTGGTCAGTCGGGTCAGGCAGCCATGCCATGTTCGCCATTTAGGTATTCGCCATTTCGGACCATCGATCATTTGCGTTTCTAAGATCTACACATTCGAAGTTTGTAGTCTCGATATACGGCTTTTTGCTACAGACGGCATTACGAATATTGGATACTCACTTTTTTCTATTTCGGAGATATGAATATTGCAGATTGTTCGAATCTGCATTTGTATGACTCAAACTGCAGACTATCTGAATATATGTTCTCGAATAAGTGAGCTCTCGAAAAAATAATCCTTTGGTGTGATAGTTATTTGATTTCGTCATCGGTCAAAGGATCAAATTTCGAATAATTCGACCTTGGTTATTTTGAGACTTCATAATTCTGTCGTTTCGAAATCTTTGTCGTTCCATATTTGGTCATTCGACGTTTTGACCCCCACCCTTATTTACGCACCATAATCACGTGTTTTTTTGTTTGCAAACTTCACCCCCAAGCGCACATGCCCGTCGAGAAGACTCAAAAAGTGATGGAAAAAAGGATGATAAAAAGGGCGTCGCGTGAGGACTGTAAAAAAGAATAGTGTGCGAGTGAGAAGAAAGAAGGGTAGGTCGAAAGCGCGATTCATGATTTATGCAGTGGTGGCGTGTAGGACGCAGGGTGTATACAGAATTGTTTATACGCGCGCTTGTATTATCATTGTTGGCATCTCACAATGGGCCAGTGCGCCAACGAAATGCAATATTATACTATGGGCACAGCCGCACTCGTGATATAGCGTTTCAAGAGAGAGAGAGAGAGAGAGAGAGAGAGAGAGGCGACACGCCGAGCTGGCTGCTTATCGCGGGTGCGCTTTCGCATAATGTGTCATAAATAGGCGGCTCGCGCGCGCTTCGCTTCTGCTGATCGCGCACACTAATGCACACACGTGAATGCGAGCTACGTATGTACATACGCGTTGGCATACCACGTGCTGAAACAATAACCATTGTGGTGGCTGGTACTGTTTATAAATAAGGTTCTCGTAAGTGCACTCCGAGCACTCCCCGTCAGTATTATGGTGTGGTATAGGAAAGAGCATGAGCCGCTGCTGCTGCGCTGTATTTCCTATGTACACCTCACACGCATTCGTGCACAAGTGGCTTCTCTGATCGTGAGTGTAATGGAAAGGGCTTGTGCACCGTGCCGTTTGCTCTCAGCTCCTCGAGATGTTGGCCAACGCGAGATTCGTATGGGGCTAGGCCCCACTCAATCTATCTCGCAAAGGACGTCACTTTGGTGTCCGTTTTCGATTTTGATGGAACTCGCGTATATGGTGGAGCATTGAAAACTACGAGGTACGAATTTTTTGTTATTGGCGGAAAAAGGGTTTCTAGGGGTGGAATCACCCTTAGGGCGAAGTGGTCAAGGGCTGATTTTTCAGTTTCACGCGCAAGCAGTCCACCGGTTTCAGTGAACGAGCATTGGAAATTCTTTCAAGGCGAGTGGATTGGAAATGTACAATAGGTATATTGAAAGAAACAATGAAAACAAGGGATTAAGTACTGCCCCCTTATTTTGCTTTTTCTCACCACACATTCGAACGAAGTGCATTAAATTGAATCAAACACTTCGGAGGGGTTAAAACCCAAGTTTACGAATTTGTGCCTTTTTGGCGGATAGAAAGTTTAAGGGGGTAAACCACATTTCATATATTTTCGACGGTTTTCAACAAGAATCGAGGGTTCTAGGAGAAATGAAAGGTCAATTCGTATTGTGAGGGTAAAAATTAAACGATTTGGACGTGTTAAAAAAATATTTAAAATCCAAATTGTTTACCATCTTGCTAAAAAATAAGTGGGTTTTACTGAATCGTCCTTAATTTTTGTTCTGTTCCGATTTGAAACTCCACTCCGCGTTCATTCTTTTCGTAAGCGTATCCGTTTTGAAGTGCCGTTTGATTCAGGCGTTACCCCCAATTGGAGCGCAAAAAAGGCCTTTTTCATGAATTTTTTTAAAGAAAACTACAAAACTTTTTTAATCGATCAATATACCATCTTAAAGAACACATCTTGAAGAACTTTCAGTAATTTTTTTATTGAAAAATATTACATTGTTTAGTGGCAAATGGACGTCGATGAAATAATGTTTTTATATACACGGTTTGCGGTGACCAACATTGCGGCGAAGTGGATCATCTGAAAAAAAAATGCGGATGGATTTAGTCAAATGTAAGTATAAACTAGTCTTTAATCGAAGGATTTTTAAAAATATTCATTTTTCACAAAATGGCGGACCGTCAAAGTTAATGGTTCGATTTTAACGAAAAAAAACGGCCGTTTTTTGGCTATAAAACGGCCATTTTTTTCGAAAAAAAATCGAACGATTAAAGACTACATTTTTATGTATTAAATAAGCCTGCAAAATTTCAAGAAGATCGGTTCATTAGTGTTCGAGTAATCTTGGTCACCGACTTCAGAAATGCCATTTTGAGAAAAACGCGTTTAAAGTTTCAATTTCGGTTTACACGAAGAAAATATTTTTTTTGTAAACTTACATAGAGTCATCTATTCCGGGCCGTTTTTATAAAATCCAGTCTATCATATGAACGTTGTGAATGCCAGGTACGATCCTTTTCATCGAACAATGCATTGGCGGTCGGAGGAAGGGTCGAGCGCGCCAGACGGCAGACTAGCCGGTCGTTTACACAACGCATTCTTCTCTTTCAACGCTCATATCTCAGTCAATTTTGTTCGGATCGACTTGAAATTTTCAGCACATATTCTCAGATACTTATACTTCAAAAAAATGCAATAAAAAAAATCGATTTTTTCAAAATCGCAAGTGGGGGTAACCCCTTAATCGAACTCCGATCAGTTATCGATTTTTGGCGGAATTTCAAATCCAAAGAAATTTTCAGTATTTCAGATAAATTTCGTCGATTCTGAAATAGTAAATAGAGCCGAACAATTCTTTTTGTTTTATACACCCTTCCAAGAATCTAGCCAATGGAACAATTTTCTGCCTATTACAAATATGACGGAGTTTTTTTTTTCCAGAGCTTAAAATTGCACCGGATAAACGCGGAAAACGTGTTTCCATAGATATCTGACCATTCGTCATAGAAATTAAGAGTTTTGTTGAAAATGAAATATGAATTCGTATTCAGAGGGTAAAAATACATCGATAGGGTTTTTTTTAATATTAAAAATCCATATTTTTTCACATTTCGGCCGGAAAAGGTGTCTTCACTCAATCCACCTCTCACTACATTTTCGTAGCGATTTGAAACTCCTCTTCGCGCTCATTCTTTTCGCAGTCGTATCTTTTTTAAATGCCGTTTGATTAATCGAGCTCCGGTTATTTTTGAATTTTTGGCAGATATTCGAAATGAGACCATCGAATTTTGCGAATTTTTCCATAGTCTAAATATCAATTTGGAGTTTGTAGAAATCTTTTGAACCAGCAGACACATTTTACTACAGAATAAAATAACTGTGATTAGAAAAAAAAATCAAGTGGTTCATGGTGTGGTTCCCCTCAAAACCGTTCCTCCACCGATAACAAAATAAAGCGTATCCAAAAGCGTTTAATACTGTACCCAATAAATCAGTTCCCACTTCAGTATCGGAAATAACACACCTCAAAAGAAGTCTCCAACATTTCAAATTGCCCCGGCCGATTCATAAAGCTTAATGGATATTAGACAGTGACATGTTTTAAAAAATTGCAAGGAAGTCGATTTGAAAAAACGACACATTTTGGCCATTAGAACGCGTCCAATTCGATCCTGCGGAACAACGAAGGTTTGAGGGGGGAGATCCCTTTGGGCGAGGAAATCATTTGCTGATTTTCATTATTGTTTTTTAAAATGAAAGATTTCTTCGCTATTTCTGAGACTTTGAGTATGTTTTATCACTACTTTTGGCTGTTACATGGTATTTTTTTTATTTATCTTTAAAAATGGTGGAGGTATGGCACGGTCTTCTAAACTGCATTTTCCAAACTGGCGTGACGTATAGCTAAAAAACTAATCGACCGATTCTTCTAAAATTTGGTATAAATATTTCTAACCTTATTGTCCAAAACATGACCCTAAATGTTTGCAAAAATTGAAGAAAAAAAGTATTTTTTTTCATAAAAAAAATAATTATTTATTATAATTTTGAATTATTTATTAATATTTATTAATAAATTTTACTTATTACATTTTTTTAAATCTTAAATAAAATCAAATAGTAATATTTTTTAATTAAAAAATACCATGTAACCGCCAAAATTAGTAAAAATCTCAAAAATGGTCAAGAAATCTTGCCATTGAAAAAAAAAACCTGAAAATCGTCAATTTTGTCCTCGCCTGAGGTGTCTCCCCCCTTAACGAAGTTCGAATGCAACAGAAATACTCGAATGAGTATTCAAATTTTCAACACCACCATTTTCAGAAGATAAGAAGTTCGGGGAGCGGAAATAGCGACAAGGTATGATACACACGTGCTGTCTCTCTTTCTCTCTCGTCCCAAGTCCGCGATCCAACAGAAATCCTCGGGCTCCTCGTGCGAGCCAGGTTTTCCCATACCGCATACACACGCGCCTAACTCGACTCGTCGTGGGCAGCAGTAGAATCGGAGAGCCGAAGAAGAGGATGGGCCGTTTCCTGGGAATAAAAATTGCAATCTCTCAAAGCGGAACACGAAATGCGGTCTCACGATTACGAAGACTGTGGAGGCCACGAGGCGGTGAGATCCTCGTTGCTTCTCTCGCTCTCTTTATGCCGCGTTTTGCCGGCCACGTGGGTTCCCGGACGTATGTGGTCGCCGGTCCGTTTCGCGTGGGTTGCACACTCTATCAGGATCCCGGGCCTCGCTCAGACTCATCCTTTTACCAGCAAGAGGATTGTTTGTTTGAGCTTCATGTGCTCACTGGCGTTTTCATGCTCCTTTTCCTCCGCACGACTGCGATCTCTCGTTATTCGCGTGACGATCGACCAAAGCTCACGAAAAACATGACCCATCAACGACAGGTCGTCCAGTTTACATTAGTGAGTGGCAGATCGAAAGTAGCAAAGAGAAGCGATACCTTTAGGCGAGGAATTTTTTTGCTAATTTTTATGATTTTTTTTAAAGGAAAGTTTTGTTTTTACCATTTTTACCTGATACATGGTACCACTGATACCAGTCATACCACTGATCATACTTGAGACTTGTACAATTTATGTTTTGAACATATGCAAAAAAATAATTTCTAATAACTAAACATTTCCATGTGTAAACTTTTTAATGAATGTTCACATTTTATTGGAAAAATGAATAAAATAGTTATTCCAACGATCCGCGCAGTATTTCTGGGTTTGATATTTGGCAACATTGGTTCTATCTCCGTCTCTTTTTACTCAGCCTGGCGAGTTTGACCTCTATGCTTTTCAACGTCGATCTGTCAAAACAATGTCAGGTGGGGGAAATATAAAGCTTTGCATTTGGGGTAGACTGGCTTATGATAAGCCAATCTACATTTTTTTTTCTTCAATTCAGAAAATTTGAGGCGCAGACAGCTGTTCGTCTACCTATTTGACGTGGTTTGGCAAAGTTTCGACGGGATCTGAAAAGCCGTTTCAGAGATTTTTGGGAATCTATAATTGTTCTACCATACCGGACGCGGTGAGGTGTCATTCCGTCTTAAGTATGTAAATCTGATTATTTTTAAGAATCTTACGGATTCCCACTATTATATACACTTTTGAAGCGACCGGAAATTGAGGTTTTGTATATCATCTTGGAATTCCTTCGCAAAAATACGCAATTTTAATATTTTTTTACCTCTGTAATTAGGTTGATAACCGACCCTAAAATTTTGCAGAAACGATTATTAATATATTCAATGAAGTTAAAAAAAAATACATAAAAATCCTATGGTTTGATGCCTGGCGATAGGATTATTTTAAAACTGTATATGTTTGTTGAGGTAGGCTGGGTATAGGGGGTCCGAGTAAGCTGGATGTCACACGAAACTAACGCTACCCCCACTGTGTTGTAGTAGAGTGGGGAAACTACGACATGCTGAATGTCTGCGATTGGTTGAAAAATGCCTTCTCCCCACCCCATTCTAATATTCTTATTAATTACCAATAAATTAAAATTAAAAAAAACAAACCCAAAACTAATGCAAACAAGCCTAAACAATCCTAAATGAACCGAAACGATCCCAAACAAACCCAATCATTTACCTCAATGTATCGATATTCTTTAAAAAATAATCAAAAACTAACTCATATTACTTACATGCACCTGTTTTTGTTTATTACCCGAAAAGTCTGATTACATTCCCAACACCATGAAATAGTTGCAGTTTGTTTAATATCTGTAGGTTTTTTAATTAATCTCTAAAAATGGCGGTCGTATGGCATGGTCTTCTAGACTGCATTTTCAAAATTAGCCTGACATACAGCTAAAAACTAATCGATCGATTCTGATTAAATTTTGTTCAAATCTTTGAACCCGTAATGTCTAAAACGTGATCCCAAATGGTTTTGAAATTTTGTTTAAAAGCAGTTTTTTATTACAAAACGTAGATATTCCTTTCGGAAAGTTCAATCTTTTCGTTTCAAAGCGTGCCATTTCATCGATTTTCAATATTTCTCACTTTTTCTTGGTTCATATTCCGCGTTCGAGTGTTCATAAAAGAAAAATCATCGTTGGTTTTTTTTCAGATTAATCCCCATGACGCTACGTGTCACGGCGTCTGACAACATCCACGGCAACCCGGTTAGAAAACTGTCATCCCTCCGCCTTTTAAAGATGAATAAAAACAATACCATGTAACAGCCAAAAGTAGTAATAAAACATACCCTTAGTCTCAAAAAGAGTCAAGAAATCTTCCCTTTAAAAAAAATCATGAACAAAAGCAACTTTTTTCCTCGCTGAAGACGTCTCCTCCCTAAAGTGCAATTACCGAAACTTATTCAGCGGACGCAAGAACAATGTGAACTCATTTCTCATCAAATGGCTGGATATGCTGCGGGCGAGTATGAAATTTGAGTTGCTCAATTCTGCTGTGTGGATGGCTGTGCGAACGACCTGGTGATTATCCCAGTACGATAAAGGACCAAACATCTCGGGACAAATTCTAGATACCCTCAGATAGAGATGCCAATCCTAGAAGAAAAAAAAACAATAACTATTCAGCCAGGTAGGGCGATCCTGTAGGAGTGTCATCCACGGGTCGAGTACTCGCAGGTACTGGCTGATTCGTGTATATCCATAGCGTATGGACAACCGTGTTCAATGGTGTGAGTGTGTACCGAACGAGGCGGTCTCCAGTCTCGTGGGAGTTGTAATCCTTTCACGGATGTTGAAGATGCTCTCCTCGAGAGAGAGAGAGAGAGAGCCAGAGAGGACGAGAGAAATCTCAAAGCCCTCGACCTTGTTCCTCCGGCTAAAGGTCAGCCACTCTGGGCGTATTCAGGAATTATTCGATTTTATCCTACTGCACCGGGAGTGCTGCACCTTTTCCTGACTGCAAACAAAAATTTGCATGATGGAGGGTCTCGCGCGTAAATATATACGTACACACACATATACATATATTTTACACCCAGGGAAGTGAAGATCCGCGTGTGCTGATTCAACAGTAGTATCAATTCAGAAATCATCGTATTTTACTTCAGGGTGAGAGAACGACGTGAACGCAGAGCAAAAACTACGAGGTGTATTATGCAATCGGCCGGTGCAAGTGGTCACGAATGTGTCGTATAAAAAAGAGACGGACGTGGATAGAGCGAGATCAAGCGAATCAATGAAATGACGCATGAGAATGAATAATCCGAGTGCGATGGGAGTCACACTCGATTCGCCTCGGTGAGCTAATTTACACGCGATTGCATATCTTTTACCGGCCAAGGACTTCATACACTAATAGCACGCTGAGAGAACGTGTCACATCCGTATTACCCTAGCTATTTTTTTATTTTTCATTATTTTACAACTGCAATCTGTTATTGGTAATAACAGTAAATAGTTTTGGGTGATTTACAGCAAATGAACATGTGAGTCAGATAGAGACGCATTGATGCTCCACTGCACGAAAAAAAGAAATAGTGCAAAATACAGGGGCTACACAGTTCGCATTGGACTCGAGCGATTGCACAGCGATATTTACTGAAACACAGTGCTCAAAATACAGTGTGCTCAAAGTAAATTATCACAGTTCCTATACTGTCCTCTTTGGACTCGAACCGCTCTACTGTATCTTTTACTGGAACACACAGTCCAAAATACAGTGTAGTCAAAAGTAAATTTTGACAGTTCACCACTGCAATATAAATTTAACAAAACTTGTAATTTGACAGTTGGTTGATCTGTATTATGTACAATGAATGCGCCAGTTATATCGACAGAGTTTATGTAGACACACGAAAAAAAGTATATCCATAAAAGAAGTTTGAAAAAAAAGTGTAGAAAATATTTAAAAATCAGTCACATACACAAGAACGTACCTTTTTGTAAATAATTCTCTCTTTTTTTATAATTTCTTGAATTATGTCGCACAAATTTCAACGTTCGCATCCTATCGACCACGCACTACTAACTGGCGATCCTTTGTGTCCTGGCCACGTGCCTCACCCCACGCGCGAGACAAGTCCTAATTAGCCAAGAACGTACCTTTAAAAAAAAAGCTCTCTTTGTAATTTCTTGAATTCTGTCGCACAAATTTCGATGTCCGCGTCCCATCAACCACGCACTACTAACTGGCAATCCTGTGTGTCCTGACCTCGTGCCTCACCTCGTGCCTCATTTGCGTACAGTATAAAAATCAGTGATCGCATTTAAATTTTACAGTTGAATATTTTTACCGAAATCACTGATGTATTCACAATATCAAACTGCAAATAAACCAGTGTAACTGTAAAAATCTCAGAGTGCACAGATAACGTCACGAACTGTCGAAAGAAGAGTAAAACTACCGTACCACACTGTGAAATTCAATGAATCACTCTGTACTCAACACAGTGTACACTGTAACCCTTGCAGTTTGCGTACAGTATAAAAGTTAGTGATCTCATGTAAATTTTACAGTTGAATATTTTTACTGAAAACACTGATGTATTTACAATGCCGAACTGTAAATAAGCCAGTGTAACTGTGAAAATCTCAGTGTGTACAGGGAAATTCGTCATTTTTGTAGGACAGGGTTTACATTACTCTGTTTTACTGTAAAATGAAATTTGGCCCCCTGTTTTTTTATGCGGTTTGTACTGTAATTTTCGCTGTTTCTTTTTTTCCGTGTGTTTGTGAGTTATGTTTGAGTCAAGAGGGTGAATATTCTAGGTTTGATTCGTGCAAAATGTTATTTACGTAATTATTTTTATTAAAAATTTTTTTTATTTTATTTATTTATTGTTATTGTTAATTTGTTGTTAATTCAATTTATTTTATTATTTAATTATTATTATTTTGTTATTATTATTTTCTTCTAATTAAATCGTAGGAGTAGATGTCCTGGCTTGTACCCTTGAAGTCTCTTCCTTCGGAAGTTGTTCTCGGCTAAACCTGTTGCCAGCTGATTCGGATGGTTTTCCAGCCGGCCCTAGCTATTATCAAAGTTAGTTCTGCAACTTCACTCGCGCATATTTCGGGACTGGCGCCCATTTCGTGCCGGGATTGTCATGGGTATCCAAATGGATTCCCATACTATTACCTACTTTCTGATCCAATGGCTCATCATATTGGATCACTATACCAAAACGCCACGCTCGTAAATCGGATTCTAATCGGGATTCTCTATTAGAATCCAATGTGAATCCTAAAGGATTCCCACATTATCGAACAGAATCCGATCCGATTGTTGATGGATCCCAACACGTTCTGTATACAATTTTGATATACAAAATGAGTAGATCGTGAACAAAGTATTAATCTTATCTTAAAAAGTATAAATCGCTTAAAAAGTGTATCTTAAAAATAGAATTGAATGACATCACTAAAAATGCACTGTTATCATCGTTCGATATTTATTTCACTGAACTTTGACATAATATCATCACGGACGTACACACTCACGAGGCATGCAGGTTATGTTTCAACACACCGAGTTTTTGCTCGTGATTTTTTACATATTTTTTATACGAACGTGGTAAGAATTCTCAAACGGCGTTCATCGAGGAGCAGTGCAGAATCCAATTGGATCCAAATGAGGACTCCCTATGTGCGGTGTCCCTAACAAATCCCTCTAGAGATGCGAGTGCATCTTGGAACTCCGCAACCAATTTCCGCAAGAACACGAAAGGATTTTTTTTTGGGAGATCCAAAAAATTCCCGTTGAGAATTTTGAATAAAAATTTCTCAAACGATGTAAATCAGGAAATAGCCCGGAATCCATTTGGATTCCAATGTGGACTCTCGACGTACGGCATTCCTATTGAGTCCCTATAGGGATGTGGTAGGATCTGCGGACGCCCCAAAAAATTTCTGCATGGTATGTGCGTGTATAAAATGCTTGTGAGGGTCATCGTATTAAAGATGTTTACCGAAGTTCTTATGGAAACATGCTACACATGTAGATCTCCTATTAGGAATGGATAATCCTGCCACTGTCGACAGGTCAGAATATGTCCTACTATATGCTGGAACTTTAGTTGGCCCGCGGTTTTCGAGATCAAAATGATCTGCTTTTGGTTTTTCGCATAGCATTCCGACAAATAATAACTTTTTTGACCTGGTCATTTTTAAAATACTCTTGGTTATTTGTTTTATCTAGAAAAGTCGCCTTTTCAACCTTGAATGTCAAGGAAACTTTATGAAAAAAGATCTTATGCAGAATTTTCATGCAAACCAATTCGAACAACTGACTTTGATGACCTGTGGTACAAAAAAATGTACTATGCATCTCGTGGTAATTATTTTTAAAAGTTGTTTATTTATTGTCGATTCATATCATTTGTAGAAATGGCACACGAAAGACCAAAAGCAGATGATTTATTAAATTACATAAAATCCGACATCTCAAAAACCGTTGGTGTTTGACTAAACTTATATTCCAGCATATAGTAGGACATAATGTGACCTATCGACAGTTGCAGGATTATCCATTCATAACAGGGCACCCTGTACATATATATATATACATATACATACATACATACATACATATATATATATATATATATATATATATATATATATATATATATATATATATATATATATATATATATATATATATATATATATATATATATATATATATAGTGGGTAAAAAAAGTATTTGTTTACGTCGTCTTTTTGAAATTATCCTACGAAAAAAATTAAATGCTTTACTAAGTTTCTGTGCTCGATAGCTTATCCTAAATATACATGGTGTCTGTTTAAAAAAATCTTGGGCAAACACGAACAAACAAATCAACTCAAATTAAGAACAGTTTCGTGTGAGATTTACAAATACTTTTTCTACCCACTGTATATATTCCTATGGTTTAATACATTCTGATAATCTTATCACAAGAAAAAAAAACGAAAAAGCGTAAACATGAAAAAATCACCCTGAAAAACCGAACAGACTGCCCCCGTGGAAATTTATGTATGTAAAATATATGCTACATATATATAAATATATATATATATATATATATATATATATATATATATATATATATATATATATATATATATCGGTCGCATATATAGTGACGAAAAATAGAATAATACGTGTATATTCAGTATATATGCCCAAAATATATGACGCATATATATGACCCATATATTTTCGATATATTTTCAATCTATTTTTTTGTCAGAAAAGTATATAAAAAATGTATCCGTCATATATGACTCATATATGTGTCATTTATGCATCATATATGACGCATACATTTTTTATATATATTCCTGACAAGAAATATATGCTGTGTATAAACACTATTACAGTTAAACTTAACAAAACTTAAACTAAAAAAAACTTAACTTACAGTTGAAGTACACTATTACATACAAGAACATATATACAGATATGTTAAAAATATAAGTTGTACAAGTCTCAAGTATGATCAGTGGTATGGCTAGTGTGAAGCCATATTATTACCTTAAGGCCTTAGGCCACAGTAACGGGTATAAAATCATGTGCGAATTTATCCATTTTTTCACATGAAAAACTGATTCACTCATAAAATTAATTACACATCTATAGTATTTAGTATGAATATCAAGCTGTTCGAAAATATATATTTTTTTCGATGTACAAAATGCCCGACTACTCGAAACTTTTCGAAACAGCTATTTTCCAATTAACGTGACAAATAACTTTAACAATTTTCACTCGATTTGCTTCCAATTTCAAAGTTATGTTCCTAATTGCATTTCGCAGAGAAGTACGTACGGAATTTCTGAATAATCGAAAACTTTTCATTTTATGTGAAGTTTATGAGCAGTTATAACGAAATTTTTCACTGAAAATTCATTTCTTAAGGCGTTACCCCCACTTGTAGCGCAAAAAAGGCCTTTTTCATGAATTTTTTTAAAGAAAACTACAAAAAAATTTTAATCGATCAATATACCATCTTAAAAACCACATCTTAAAGAACTTTCAGTAATTTTTTTTATTGAAAAATATTACATTGTTTAGTGGCAAATGGCCGTCAATGAAATAATGTTTTTATATACACGGTTTGCGGTGACCAACATTGCGGCGAAGTGGATCATCTGCAAAAAAAAATGCGGATGGATTTAGTGAAATATAAGTATAAACTAGTCTTTAATCGACGGATTTTAAAAAATATTCATTTTTCACAAAATGGCGGACAGTTAAAGTTAATGGTTCGATTTCAGCGAAAAAAAACGGCCGTTTTTTGGCTATAAAACGGCCATTTTTTTTTTTGTTTAATCGAACGATTAAAGACTACATTTTTATGTATTAAATAAGCGTGCAAAATTTCAAGAAGATCGGTTCATTAGTGTTCGAGTAATCTTGGTCACCGACTTCAGAAATGCCATTTTGAGAAAAACGCGTTTAAAGTTTCTCTTTCAACGCTCTCTCAACGCGGATTCTTCTCTTTCAACGCTCATATCTCAGTGAATTTTGTTCGGATCGACTCGAAATTTTCAGGACATATTCTCAGATACTTATACTTCAAAAAAATGCAGTAAAAAAATCGACTTTTTCAAAATCGCAAGTGGGGGTAACCCCTTAAGTTCAAATACCTACAACTTTTGGATAAATCAATATTTCTTAAATTCCGTATGTACTTCTCTAGGTGTTCCAATCTAGATTGACGAGAATTTTTGTTTTTTGTTGTAGGTCACAAATTGTGGATGCTAAATGTCACGCCGCAGAGCCCATAAAAAAATATAACAAAAGAATATATTCGTAGTCGGCCATTTTCAACATCGAAAAAAGAAATACATATTTTCTAACAGCTTGATATCCATACTAAATAGATGTGTAATTAAGGGGGGGGCTTTTTGGGAATTTTTTTGTGAAGAAAGTATACAACGGAAAACTTGTGAAACTTGGCATATAGTTTTATTGATCTGTTTACTATATACAAAAAAATGTTTAAACAATTTCATCAAAAAATCCGCCTCCCACCCCCCTCGACGCGCGATGGTCCTTTTTTGATGGTGTGCACGATTTCTCAAAAACTATTCAACCGATTTCCTTCAAATTTGGACAGAATGCTCAGCTGACATCCTTTTATCGGTTGACGAAGCAAAAAAGCAAGACGTTTAATAGTTTTTTATTTATAACAAAAAATCGATCAATTTTTTTCGAAAAATCGATACTTCAAGTTCAAAACGTCACCAAATCGTCAATTTTTTTTTTCCCCTTCATCGAACGATAGCTATATGTGTCTAAAGTAAAATGCTTTTTGGGTTTTTGTTGCAGGATGAACGTGAAGGCTGTAATCGTGCACACCATCAAAAAAGGACCATCGCGCGTCGAGGGGGGTGGGAGGCGGATTTTTTGATGAAATTGTTTAAAAAAATTTTTGTATGTAGTAAACAGATCAATAAAACTATATGCCAAGTTTCACAAGTTTTCCGTTGTATACTTTCTTCACAAAAAAATTCCCAAAAAGCGGTAAATTTTGCAAAAAAAAAGACAATCCCCCCTTAATTTTACGAGTAAATCACTTGGTCATACGAAACAAATTGTTAAATTCGCACATGATTTTATACCCGTTACTGTGGCCTAAGGCCTTGATTAATATCTAAATAGAGAAACGTTTATTTCGTCAGTCGCCTTTTGGCACAATCATCGTTCGATCGTCCAGCTGCGGTTTGGACTATTCCTCGAGGTAACAGTTAATATCTCGATATCGTGATTAAAAGTAATCCTACCGAATGTGTTAATTGAAAATCGAAGATACAGCCGATACGAGAATGTACGAGAGATAATATAATGATTATATACATTCGCTGAGGAGAACCGGCAGCCGGCCACCGTCACGCGAATGCTACACACGAATCGTAATTCCATGTTGACTCTCTTTAATTACTTAAGTGATCCCCCCCGCCCTCCTTGTATTCTTTGGTGTACGAGCGAGAACAGAACGTAAAAATCCGCAAAGCCCGAGGCAGAGAAAGCTCCAGGATTCTCGACGACAGCTTGTGCGTACAGGCGAATTTCGAGAGAACAGAGACAATTCCGTCGAGCGTGATTGCGCACGTGTGTCGCACGCGCGTCTCCCTTGCTTCTCGTCGATGCACTGGCCTCCCAGTCGATTTTATCCAGGTGGACGTCCAGACATCTCAAACGACCGTCATGGATTTTTCTTTATTTATTTTTTTTTCCATCACCGCGCTCAACCGGTGCACCGCGATTTTTCAACGACTATACGACGATCTCGCCTCCGGGTTTATTCCCGAGTGAAAGCGACGATTATGTGAAATTTCCTCCTCTTAATGCGAATCATTCCACGAGACCCAGATATATATTTATTTTTTTTTTTCACCTTACGGCGCAAGAGTACTTTGTCCGTAAAATTGTCCGTTGCGATCCGATCGTCACGAGGCCTAAAGCCGATAATACACGTATGAACTCTCGTCGATTTATCGTCGATTTATCGTCGACACCATCGTGAAAATGATCGTTCACGTTGAAACCAATCGATCCTGACATTCGGAGAGCCTCGAGAATCGCATCGAGCACACATACTTCACCGTGGCGCAGCATTCCGCGCGAGATTGATGGCGATCGGTACGAACCGATCTTACACGCATTTCTTACAATTTATATCGTTTTGCTCGTGTGGATTCTTAAACGGGCAACTTATCGGGTCAGACTTGAAATTCGTAAAATACTGCAACGCGCTCCCACGTATCCGAGCAGGATATGTCGCAGGGATCCATTGGATTTCCGTGCTCGTCCCTACGTCCTGATGGAAATTCAATGGGCCATCGCATTGGATCCTTATATTAAAACGTCACGAATCCAATGTCCAAGCATCCCAGTCAGGATTTCTCATTCAAATCAACGCGAAAATTCGATTTTTTTTTAAATTGCTGCCATTTTCCGAAATTTGTACGAAATGAAAAACCAATCCGTCATTCGACGACCAAAGGGTCACAGACTGATAATATGCTTTAAATTTGTGTTTCAGATCAACAAAGAAGGGGCAGTGATGTCAGCCGTTTACCTCCCGCGATTTGAGGACCTGTTTTCGCGGAGCTGCAACAGCCGCCATTTTGGTTTTTTTTTTCAAAAAGAAATTTTTTTACCGTTCTGTATATCATGAATAAAAGCAAGAAAAAAACCGCACTCAAAAAGCTTTACTCGTTTCCTTTAAAAAAAATAAAATGTAAACACCTGAAATATGGCACTCCAAGGACAAAGTCTCCGTTAAGGAAAGATTTTTTGGGTGGGGGTCAAAATTTCGAATAACCATATATAGAACGACAAAGATTTCGAAACGACAGAATTATGAACTCTCAAAATAACGAAGGTTAAATTATTCGAAATTTTATCCTTTGACCGTTGACGAAATCGAATGACTATTTCACCAAAGGATTATTTATTCGAGAGCTCATTTATTCGAGAACGTATATTCAGCTAGTCTGCAGTTTGAGTCATACAAATGCAGATTCGAACAATCTACAACATTCACATCTCCGAAATACAAAAAAGTGCGTATCTAATATTGGTAATACCATCTATAGCAAAAAGCCATATATCGAGACTAGAAACTTCGAATGTGTAGATCTTAGAAACGCAAATGATTGATGGTCCGAAATGGCGGATACCTAAATGGCGAACATGGCATGGCTGCCTGACCCGACTGACCACTAACGCCATCTGCCATCTTCATTCTGAAGCGCAAGTAGTATTGCTCGATACCAAGTTTTCGCTATCCGGACCGTTCACCAGTTTTGCCCATCCCTATTTTGACTGATCGACTTTTTGGTACTTCGCTTTAATGAATTCAAAATTGTAAACAGTCATAATATTTACAATTCGACGATTCGACGTCTCGAATTGTTTGGTGTGTACGTACAGGCGAATCGATATTATATATCTCATTATTTTGTTAAGTCTGATATTTGTTTTCGCTATAAATCAACTTCGAGATTTTTGTATTCACAATTTCGATTAACTAATTTACAGACTATCATAAGTTTGATCTATCTATATTGGAACGTTCGTCATAACTGAATTCGAAATTCGGTCCTTCTGAATATTGATCGCTCGAATTTCCGAACCCCACCCATGTGTAATGCTGTGTGTAAAAAATGTGTAAAATGTGTAAAACATGTGCAAAAATTATCACATGTGTACTTAATTGTAAAAATTAATTACACAGAATGTGGAATTACGCATGTATACATATGTAATGGGTAATTACACTTCTGTGTAAAAATTAACACATATGTAAAAAATGTGTAAAAATTGATTACACATTTTTGAGACTCAGGATATGTTTTGTTACTACTTTTGGCTATTGCATGGTAATTTTGTTATTAATCTTTTTAATTTGGATTCGACCCATTCTGATTCAATCTTTCTAGTCTTATTGTCTAAACGATTATACTAAATGTTTTTGAAAATTTTAAAGGTTTTTTACTGTAAAACGTAGCCATGTTTGTCGGAAAATTCAATTTTTTTTGTTACAAAGCGTACGATTCTATCGATTTTCCACATTGCTCGCTTTTTTTGTTCATATTCTGCGTATGAGTGTTAATCAAAGGCAAACCTTTGTTGGTTTTTTCAGATGAATCCCGCCGACGCTACGCGTCACGTCGTCCGACAAAATCCGCTGCAATCCATTTAGAGACCGTGCCATACCGTCGCCATTTTTAAAGATTAATTTAAAAATCCATATAACAGCAGATATATGGATATTATATTAACATACCATGTAACAGCGGAAAGTGGTAATAAGACATACCTTAAGGGGCCGTCCATATTTTACGTCATCGATTTTTTCTGACCCCCCCCCCCCCTGAAATCATACTATCGTTCCTATCGTTCCTATCGTCGTAATCCAACTATCGTCACCGTCATTCAACGACGAGACCCTCCCTCTATTTTAAAATGGCGTAATTTATGGACGGCCCCGATGTCTCAAAATCATGAAAATCAGCAATTTTGTCCTCACCTTAAGGTATCTTCCCCCTTAAAAATCGACTTGTATGACATGACTGAAAATCCACTGTAATTATCTTCTTCCGTTTATGTCACTGCACTTTAACATAATGTCACCCCACGTGTACATGCTCACGAAGCATGCAGGTTACGTTTCAACACGTCGATTTTTTTCTGGTGACTTTCCCTATATCTTGTCTTTTTTTTATTGTCCATTTATTTTGTAATCCAATTGGATCCCTATGAGGCCTCCCTATGTGCGGTGTCCCTAACAAATCCCTATAAAGATGAGGATGCTTCGTGAGACTCCTCAACAAATTTATGCGCGGAATCACGAAAGGACGTTTTTCGGGAGATTTAACAAATTTCGTTCGAGAATTTTAAATATAAAAATCTTAAAACGACGTCAATAGGGAAATAGCGCGAAATCCACTTGGATTCCGATGATCCTATCAAATTCCTCTGGGGGTGAGGTAGGATCTGAAGAGCCCCCGACAAATTTGTGCACGGGTAATTTTTTAAGCATCGCCAGGTATTTTCATTAACTATTATTTTTAAGATAATGTTTTTTAACAATTTTTTTGACGAAGCGATGCTTTCAATGGAATATTGATTTGTGTCGCAAAAGAGACAGAAGTTCTTGGAGAAAAATAAATTATATTTGAGTCAAATACGTTTTCATCCCCCGTGCGGAAATTGAGTTGGGGCTGTGATCGGGCCCCAATAATATTCCCCTAACTTTATTCGGGCCCTAATCTGGAAGCCACATGAGGGCCGTTAGCGGCCGGTCACACTTTGTCAACAAGGGCCATTAAAGGCGCAACAACCGGGGCCTTATAAGTTGCCTCAATGGCGCCTCATCAAAACCATTTTAGCGCCCTGAAAATGCCTCAACGGCGCCTCATCATAACCATTTCAGCGTCATAAAATATCCGTATCAGTGGATATACGTGTATGTTAAATGCGTCAGGGTATATCTGTATTTGTTTTTATGTAATTGTTCATGTGCATAGGTGTGGGCGTGAGTACATGTGTATGTATGTGTGCGCGCGTAGAAATGTGATTGCGTATTTGCATGTGAGCATTTATGATAAACTGCCATGACAAAATTAATACAAAAAATAATCCATTCTAAGGAATGGATGTGTAGTAGAAAAAAAATGTATGGGTCTACTGAATCACTAGAATCTATTTCCATTGAGGGAAAGATCTGGAAAACAAAGACCAATTTATTTACTTATCCTACACAGTCAGATAAAGTTTATGAATGGGAAATATCAGCGAAGTCTTCAGAAGAAATAATTTTCCCTATGATGAGTATTGAGCGAAAATTAGCTGCTATAAAAATGTCGAGAAAACCGGTTGGGACTGTTCACACTTATGCGCTAGCATTACTCGATGTATGAGTGAAACCATGAGTAATTGTTTGGATCTATGTAAAAGGTTTCTTTAATTTGATAAATAAATACTGTCTGATGTTTGTCTGCATATTTGTGTTCATCGTTGATTTTTTATTTGCCAATGCCCTTACGCTTTTTCCCAATTTGCGTTCGATAATATTATTCGATCGATGTATATAATCGATTTGAATAATTGAAATACCATCAACCATGAAGCCTAAGCTATTTATACTGGTTTATCGCTTTAATAGTCAGATCTGGGCCTATTGTGGAGATCCCTACTTGTTTATCCCTATACTGGCCAAGTCTGGGCCTATTGTGGAAATCCCTGCAGGTTTATCCCTATAATGGCCAAGTCGGGTCCTTATGTGGAAATCCCTACAGGTTTATCCCCGTAATGGCCAAGTCGGGGCCTATTGTGGAAATCCCTACAAGTTTATCCCGATAATGGCCAAGTCTGGGCCCATTGTGGAAATCCCTACTAGGGAAAGCACTAGGAAAGCCCTGAAAGGCCCTTATTTTTATTAGGGATGCCCTATCAGTTTTCCGCACGGGTAGTCCACACCTGGCCCCCTTGATTGTTGCATCAACGATGATCCACCGTACGACGAGCAAGCGCGGCAATTTTTCTCCTCTCCACAAATCAAACCGTCGTCTTCACAAAATGTGAAAATACTTCTGTTTCCGCCCACCGCGAGTAAAGCGGTATAATTTTCGGTGCAACCGTGCATCGCGAGTTGGCCACGAAAGACGCATCATTAAAATTGATGTCCGAATATGCGCGTGGCTGGGGCCCGCACGAGCCGTAACGATCTTTCAGAGTCAGAAAAAAAGTCGTGTCAGGTGAAATCCGGGCTTGTTTGGGTACCTTCTTTTCTTCCTTCAAGCTGTGAGCGCATGACGTTCTCGAGAATTCAACAACGATTATGGCTCCCGTGCGCAATGTATCAATTGTTGCGCTCGGTTATTCAGCGACGCTGTTCCGTGTCGCAATCTCATTTCATCTCTTCGCGCGTGTTACGCTCATTGCAAGCTCGCGGTCCGGAATTTCGTGCTGCCCATAGGTCAAATCGTTTGAATCGTTGCGTGACAGATTTACATGCTCACAAAACACGTCGAGAATTTTCGCACCCGGCGGTCGCGTGCCCCGAACGACATTCTCGTGCCAATCCTTCGATCAATTACTCGTAATGAGTTTCTCTCAATTAATCAACACCAAGATGGCTCGGGGACTCCGTCGAGTTCGTTTCCATCGCATATAGCCGCCACTTCAACAGGGGAGAACTAGGGGTGAGACGAATGTGCGAGGTAAGACGAATCATAATCCTAGCTACTAATATCCCAGTAAGAGAGACGAAAACCCAGTACTTTTAGCGTAGAATTAGAATTTTTTACTGTAGCTAGATGATTGTATACTTCTTAAGGCGTTACCCCCACTTGTAGCGCAAAAAACGGCCGTTTTCATGAATTTTTTTAAAGAAAACTACAAAACTTTTTTAATCGATCAATATACCATCTTAAAGAACACGTCTTGAAGAACTTTCAGTAATTTTTTTATTGAAAAATATTACATTGTTTAGTGGCAAATGGCCGTCAATGAAATAATGTTTTTATATACACGGTTTGCGGTGACCAACATTGCGGCGAAGTGGATCATCTGAAAAAAAAATGCGGATGGATTTAGTCAAATATAAGTATAAACTAGTCTTTAATCGAAGGATTTTAAAAAGTATTCATTTGTCACAAAATGGCGGACAGTCAAAGTTAATGGTTCGATTTTAACGAAAAAAACGGCCATTTTTTGGCTATAAAACGGCCATTTTTTTCGAAAAAAAAATCGAACGATCAAAGACTACATTTTTATGTATTAAATAAGCCTGCAAAATTTCAAGAAGATCGGTTCATTAGTGTTCGAGTAATCTTGGTCACCGACTTCAGAAATGCCATTTTGAGAAAAACGCGTTTAAAGTTTCTCTTTCAACGCTCTTTCAACGAGGATTCTTCTCTTTCAACGCTCATATCTCAGTCAATTTTGTTCGGATCGACTTGAAATTTTTAGGACATATTCTCAGATACTTATACTTCAAAAAAATGCAATAAAAAAAATCGATTTTTTCAAAATCGCAAGTGGAGGTAACCCCTTAAGGGGTCAGTCCACTTTGAAAATTTAAAAAAATCGTAAGCAAGCAAGACTTGAAGAAATCGACGATGATGAGTAATCAGAAGGAATTTTGTACGGTGCAGGAATTGCCGATTGAGTTTAGGTAAGAGTTTTTCATAGTATAAGCTTCAAACGCGTTTTTCTCGAAACAACGTTTTCAAAATCTCGCTCCATCGTATCTCTAAAACTAATAAACCGATTCTCTTGAAATTTGAACCACATTATTGTAAATATTATTCGCAACAAGATGACCCTCGATGGTTTTAATATTTTTATTTTTACTCTTTTTTACGAAAAACTACGAAAAAACGCGTTTTTTAAAATACTGTTTTCGTTTTTCATATGCCATTTTTTTATTTTTTGATAAAACTTTATATGCGAGGGTCATTTCGTAGCTGGTGGCATACTGAATCTAATGGACATTGATTTTTTTGTTTTAGACAAGCCGTTTCCGAGTTGTGATGGAGCTACCTAGCCCACCTATTTTTGCGGCGTTACGTTAGCCTATAATTTTTGTACGTGAAAATGAATAAATATGAATTAAACAATTTTTTTTAATGTATTTCAAGACTTTATTTATCAACAACTTTTATATTCATATCTTTTATAAAATCCTCAAAAAAAAAAATCGCGAAAATAGTTTCTTCGTGGCTCCAAAGTGGACTGGCCCCTTAAAGTAACCCCAATGAAATGTTGCCCCTTAACTGGCCCCAACCCTAAGAAATAGGGGTTGAAAACTTAAAAATCACCGTATCTCAATAATTAAAAGCCTGATCAAAAAAAATTTCAAACAAAAGTTGTTTGGGATAATAAAATACGTATGAAGTCATCTGATGTACAACCCCCTATCTTTGAAAATAGCGGCACAAAAACGATTAGAAAATTCGCTTCGTCCTTGTCTGGGTCAGTGGTGCTCTCGCGTTTTTGTGCCGCTATTTTCATAGATGAAGGATTGGACGTTAAATAACTTTATACGTATTTTATTATTCCAAACAACTTTTGTTTGAAACATTCTTTGATCGGGCTATTAATTATCAGGATATGACGATTTTTAAGTTTTCAACCCCTATCTCTTAGGGTTGGGGCGAGTTAAAGGGAATAATTTAATTGGGGTTGTTGGATGGTTGCAGACTTTCAGTATCTAGCTTCAGTCGAAAATTCTAATTCTACGCTAAAAGTGTTGGGTTCTCGTCTCTTTTACTGGACTACGAGCAGTGGGTGCAAGCCCAGGGAGGTAGTTGGAGTTTGGCGGGCGGCGGGGAGGCGCGAAAGGGAGGGAGTGTGAAAGTATGAAAGGTGGCGGAAGCACGCGTCTCGAGTGAGAAAATAATATCGATTTTTTTTGGACAAAACGATCTAATTTTTGGTAAAGTTTATCATCGTTTCAGTTAATTTGAGTTGCCGATATTGATGAGAGGCAGGTAAGTAAACGCAACGAAAGTACTAATTATCAATATAATAAGACCGGTTTGTCAGAAATGTTCAAGGTTATTGCGTGATTTTTTGTTGATTCGTTAACCGTCTAATGGGGCAAGACGAATACAAGCTCTCGCAAAGCCGCGATATTTTACAACGTACCACTATCTACGTTAGCGAGGCGTGTTAAGGAGGCTTCTCACTTTAGACGTTAAAAGAACGCTATTTTTATGATTTTTTTATAGGTTTAGATTATAGATATTGATATAAAAGTTGTTACACTTTCGAAATACATTTTTTTTTAATAATTAATTTCCGTCACTATTTATAGACGAAAATGGTAGTTAAAAAAATATCCTAGAAAAATTGTAGGTCTGCGCTGTTGATGAAATCTCGAAGATGGATCATCCGAAACAAAAAAATCAAACGGTTTTAGATCCAGTATGTTAATGGCTATAGCGCATGTCGTACGATTTTTCATATATGCAAAAATAACAAAATGGCGGACATTTTTCGAAAAAACAAAAGAAAACGTCTTTTATTCACCGTTTTTGGCAAAAAAAAGTAAATATCAAAATTTAAAAAAATCCTTGATATGCGCTATAGCTATAGTTGTAAAGAATATGTGGTTAAAATTTCATAAGGGTCGGTTCAGCAGTTTCGAAGATTTTATCAACCAGCCGTCGAAAAACGTTGTTTCGAGAAAAACGCGTTTAAAGTTTGTTTGGGTTACATAAATACCTATATTTTTTTACATGTATTTATTATGTGTTACAACTTTTATATCAATATCTATAATATAAACCTATCAAAAAAATTCATAAAAATAGCCTTTTTTAGCGTCTAAGGTGAGAAGACCCCTTAAAGCTACAAGGAAGGGTGGAATAAAACTAGTAGGGTCTTTGGTTCCTCTTCAATCAGTGTTTCTACCAGACGAAGAAGGAGAACTAACAAATGATTTAAAACATATGGAAGCAAGATTATTCGGACTAAATACTACATAACTTCGACGATTGGCTTATCAAATTGCTGGTATTGAGAATGAAACATTTTTTATTTGCAAAAGGTGCCAATAATCTTGCCCCATTATGCTCCCTGCGCTGTTTCATCATGCCCTGCATATGGGATTGACCGAAAAAATAAAGGTTTAATTTAAAGTTTATATTATATGCTAACAATCAGGAAGACATTTTTTTCGTTTCCAAAATTAAAAGATTAATAAATGCTGATTAGCTTAAAGGAATGATTAAGGTGAAACCATAGAATCACGGCTCCAGACCAGTTTCAATGCCAACATTTTTGTTTTGCCATGAACGCCTTTATAATAGCATCACTATTGATATTCCGTTGAGGGAGGCCGACATTTTTTATTAATTCCATAAATCATGGGATTTTGAAGTTTGCGGAAACGAGGGACAAAAAAGCGCATTATAGACACACACTCACATACGCACACACGCACACACACACACGCGCGCGCGCACACATGCACACAAGAAAAAGTTTGAAAACAAAAAATCATGTTACGTATTTCTTTTTTGTCCTCCACGGTAATGAAACTTGTTAGCGTTTTTTTTTTCATATTAGGGCTTCCCCCACCTTAATTCAACATGCAACATCGTTTTTTATTCATAACAATGACCCAAAAAAATGTTGGACTGATTTTGGGCTGAAGCCGTGATTTTATAGTTTTACCATAATTAAAGTTCACTGACTCATGAGTGTTGTTTTATTTGAACATGACCTTAGCGTTCTCATCTTGCTCCTACTTTCTCTACAAAGGGTACTTGTACAATCGTGCTGTCTTCGCACACATATGTCGATAGAAAGAAGCGCGATTAAAAAAAAAAAGAAAACTACACGAGAATCGATAAAGTTGCACAATTGAGGGTGATCGAGCTGTATGTCTCGGTGAGTCAGCACCCCCGCCGCAATATACGAGCGATCGGTGCGAGTCTGCTGGCGTCATCATTTCCCGAGAGAATTCCTCTCGCAGTGGCTTTGCTTGTACGATTCTGCAGCCAACATCGGCACGCGTTGACTCATGTGCGTGGGCCTCGCGGAATGCTCCGAGTGTAGACTACGAGAACGCTTTTACGCACTTTTACAATACATATCGATTGCCGATCAACGTAAGGTCGTAATATTGACAATTTAATACTCGAATGGGAATGATTCGAGTCTTCTATAGAAGTTGACACATGTGCGTGTATATCAATATTTATATGCGTTGTATATGTGGCAATACAAATTACTCAGAACCCCTTGGATGGATGCAATAATAACTATGAGCACAGCTGTCTACTTTGAGGACAGTCCTCGAAATCGATTGTCTGTAAAATTACCTTTCCCATAAATATTATATACAGGGTGAGGTAACGACTATTCGCAGCAGAAATATTTTCTAACCTATCGGACTTAGGAGAATACTTTTTCTACAAAACTTGCATAGTTCGGAAGGGGTCATCGAGTGGTGGCTATGAAATTCATCTAGGTGGAGACGCTTCGGAGATTTCATGACCATCTTCGTTTCATAAAAATGGGACCATTTTTTAAAGAACTTTATCAAGGAATTAAAAATAATTTCACATCAAATTTCGAGATGGTCGATCAAAATTTGGCATGAAAAATTGATTTAAAAAATTGAAATTCAATGTTTTGAGCCTAGAATGGATTGAAAAAACTTTGAGAACACTTACTCCCATAATAGGTGCTCGAAGTCTGGCCACCATTTTCAATTCATGCTTGCAATCTGGTTTGCGTTGATTGTATTGTGTTATTAAGGGGCCAGTCCACTTTGAAAATTTCAAAAAATCGAAAGCAAGCAAGACTTAAGGCGGTCCTCTAGTTTCTCGGGTCGAAAAAATCGGTTTTTTTTCATAAATCACATCTACAACATGTGTAGAAAATGTGTGCCAAAGGATTTTTCGATATTCGAAGTGGTTCACAAGTTACGGCCCTGGAACGGAGCAGGTATACGGCGCAGAGCTGAGTTTCTCGAAGAGGCTGAGCAATTCAAACACAATAAACCGCTTCTTTCTGAAGCACTTCAAAAAGTTATAAAGCCAATTTATGAGGATTTATCCAAAGAAGAATTGTTAAGCAGATGCCTGGGAGCGGAAACTCAAAATAATAACGAGCCGCTCAATTCGTTAATCTGGACTTTTGCTCCGAAGCACCTCCATTCTGGGCCAAAAGTGGTTGAAATCGCCACGTTTCTCGCTGTCATAATCTTCAACGGAGGATTCAAATCTATCCTGAAGACCTTGGAAACCATGGGAGTGAAAATCGGCCCACAAGCTAAAGGATATGTTCAACAGCGTGATAGCTCTCGGATCGACCGTTCAGAAAGGCGCACGAGTGATGTTGTAAAACAGGCCCGAATCGCGAAAAGGGAAGACGGAGCAGCTCTGCGTGACTTCCAAGAAGAAGAGGAAGGCCTATTGTATGGTCCAGGCATAGCAGATTGACGGTGAGATGAAATTTTTAGTATAAATCACATGCGCGAACTTTCAAACGCGTTTTTCTCGAAACACCATTTTTCGAAACGGTCACCACGATATTTCAGAAACTACTGCACCGATCTTGTTCAAATTTATACAGCATCTTTAATATGTTATAAGCCAGCGATTGAACTAGGATTATCATGATTGCTTCGATAGTTTTTTTTTGTACGAGCGAAAAACTTAAGAAAAAATGAGTAAAAAATAGAATGTAATTTTCAAAAGTGTACAAAAAAGTCAATTTTTGTAATTTAGAATTCACTCTAGTTCAATCGCTAGTCTTAAATATGAAGATTAAAATGCCGTTTGGTTTTTTTATTTCAGATAAGCAGAACAGCCGCAATCTTGGTCACCGTCAAACACCTCTTTTACTTGATGTCGTCCTGTCGGCCACTATAACTTTTATTCTATTATATATTTTGACTTCAAAAAATTTGTAAACCTTATTTAAATGTTAATAAAGATTATGCAAAAACAATGAGATTGATTATTTCGATGCTTTGCCCGTAAAAAATTATTGAAAAAGCCGTAAAAAAACAGCCGAGAAACTAGAGGACCGCCTTAAAGAAATCAACGATGATGAGCAATCAGAAGGGATTTTGTACGGTGCAGGAATTTCCGATTGAGTTTAGGTAAGAGTTTTTCATTGCTTCAAACGCGTTTTTCTCGAAACAACGTTCTCAAAATCTAGCTCCATCGTATATCTAAAACTAATAAACCGATTCTCTTGAAATTTGAACCACATATTGTAAGCATGATTCGCAACAAGATGACCCTCGATGGTTTTAAAATTTTGATTTTCTCACTTTTTTTGCAAAAAACTGCGAAAAAAACGCGTTTTTAACTTTTTTCGTTTGTCATCTGCCATTTTTTTATTTTTTGATATAACTTTATATCCGAGGGTCATCTTATAGCTGGTGTCATACTGAATCTAATGGACTTTGATTTTTTTGTTTCAGACAATCCATTGCCGAGTTGTGATGGAGCTACCTAGCCCACCTATTTTTGAGGCGTTACGTGAAACTATAGTTTTTGTACTTAAAAATGAATAAAAATACATACATTTTTTCTAAAATTGTATATCAAGACTTTATTCAACAACTTTTATATTCATATCTTTTATAAAGACCTAAAAAAAAAATTGCGAAAATAGCCTTTTTCGTGGCTTCAAAGTGGACTGTCCCCTTAACCCTCAGCAGACACACTATAATTTGCGAACCTCCCTAGACACACATGGGTCTACGGTTTCCTACCGTTTTTTACCATACTTGGACTCGTTTAAAAAATTTGTAAAAATTCAGGAGAGTAGCTTGAGATCGATAGAAAGAGAGCATGCATTAGGTGATGAATAAAAATTAATCTTCATTATTGTTATTTCATGGACCAACCGTTAGGACCTATCAATTTCTGGAAACGGCCGGACACCATGGACCCATGTGTGTCTACTGAGGGTTAATAACTCCAGTCTGTATCAACGAACAATTATCTTTTATTATTCGTCCTTGCATATCTTGCGTAGTTATTGGCACATCTTTGTACACCATGGCTTTCAGAGCCCCCCAGAAAGAAAGTCCAGGGGTATCAAATCTGTTAAACGAGCTGGCCGTACCTCACGACCCCCACGTAAATAAAACCGTACGACTTACCCGGATTTTGCTTAGTATTAAGCTATCAAACCCTCAATTAGAGCCTGGTCGTTAACACAGCCTGATGTGATTAATGAGACAATACAATCAATGCAAACCAGAATCAGCACCTTTTATAGGAGTGGGTGTTCACACCTTTCTTTAAACGATTCTAGGTTAAAAACGTTGACATTTTTTCAAATCGATTTTCTTACTAAATCTCGATCGATCTTCAAATGTCTTTTTTATCGATTTTTAATACTAAACCTTGATCCATCGTCTTGCAATTCCTTATTTGTCAATTTTTTAGACTAAATCTTGATCGATCATCTTGAAATTTTACGTTTAAACTTATTTTTAGTTTCGTGACAAAAGCCTAAACAAAAAATAATAGTCCGGTCTAAAAAAATTTAGGTGACCTTGAAATCTCCGAGGCGTCTTTACCTGATTGAACCTCGTAGCCACCACTCGATGACCCCCGTCGAACTATACAACTTTTGTGGGAAAACTTATCTCCCAAGTCTGATAGGTTAGAGAACATGTCTAGTGCCGATAGTTGTTGCCTCACCCGGTATACGCGAGTATACATCTATATACGATACGAGAGAAGTCGCGTGTACGGATGACGATATGCCCGTTGCAGTTTGTGGGACAACGATAAATCCAGCAGTGTGCCAACAAGGCGTTGTAATGACGCCACCTTCCTTTGTACGCCACTCCACTCCATGAAGGCTGATATCATTTCTCGCCTCACGAGACTCACCAAAGGCCGAAAGTCATGGATATGCGATGAATGCCAAGATCTCTTGTATAGACACGCATGTATGTATTTGTACGGGTTTGCATGCGTGCGTGTGTGTGTGTGTGTGTGTGTGCGTGCGTGCGTGCGCGGGTGTGTGTGTGTGTGTGTGTGTGTGTGTGTGTGTGTGTGTGTGTGCGGGCGTGCATGTGTGTGTGTGGGTGTGCGCGCGCGCGCGTGTGTATGTGTGTGTGTGTGCGGGCGTGCGCGTGCGTGTGTGTGTGTGTGCGTGCGTGGGTGTATGTGTGTGTGTTTGGGTGTGTGCGTGCGTGCGCGGGTGTGTGTGTGTGCGGGCGTGCGTGTGTGTGTGTGCGGGCGTGCGTGCGTGTGTGTGTGTGTGGGTGTGGGTGTGTGTGTGTGTGTGTGCGTGTGTGTGTGTGGGTCTGCGTGTGTGTGTGCGTGCGCGCGCGCGCGCGCGCGCGTGTGTGTGTGTGTGTGTGTGTGTGTGTGTGTGTGTGTGTGTGTGTGTGTGCGTGCGTGCGTGCGTGCGTGTGCGTGTGTGTGTGTGTGCGTGTGTGTGTGTCGGCGTGTGTGTGTGCGCGCGTGTGTGTGCGTGCGTGTGTCTGTGTGCGTGCGTTTGTCTGCGTGTGAGTGTGTGTGCGTGCGCGTGTGTGTGTGTGTGTCTACGTGTGTGTGTGTGTGCGTGCGCGTGTGTGTGTGTGTGTGTCTACGTGTGTGTGTGTGTGCGTGTGTGTGTGTGTGTGGGTGTGTGTGCGTGTGTTTGTGTGTGTGTGGGTCTGCGTGTGTGTGGGTGTGTGCGTGTGTGTGTCTGCGTGTGTGTGTGTGCGTGTGCGTGCGCGCGCGCGCGCGCGCGCGTGTGTGTGTGTGTGTGTGTGTGTGTGTGTGTGTGAATCCAGAGCCTAAGGTGCATCGCTCGATCTTCGGAAAATGCAACTCTTGGAGGACAATGACCGCTACCAAAGAAGGTCACCGAGAGCCATAATGCGATTCACAAAATCCGAAGATAAATTGGGTCGTCCGATCACGGGATACACCAATCTTATTTTTATTTGTATTTTTTTTTGCTCGTTTGTAGCTGGGAACGATGCGAAAATTTCCTGGCATAGTAAAATAAGCCCTCGGGGGACGTATTGTCAAGCGTCGAATGCGCGAGTAGCGGTATGCGTACGCGATTTGCCTGTGTGCTCCGCGACATCGAATACATTAGCGACGAAACGTCGTGATTAACGTCGCGCATAACATACCACATTGCCCCGGGCCCAGATTTATACTTTGAACGTATAGCCGGGCACAATTCTCCCCCGACGTCGAGGCTTTAATTGCGCGGATCTCGAGACCTCCCTTTGCCACGACACCGTCCGTGGCAATAGCCGTGAGAAGATATCTCGAAAATTGCATCCTACGTGGGCTCCTCCACGAGTTACGAGAAAGACGAGGGAGCATAATGCCAGACTGTCGCTGAAACTTGAATTATTGCGTGGAATGGCTATTTTTTCGAGTCTCATCGAGGAGGAGGCAATGTCTGAGGTGGGGAGTTTTTTTTTTATGGGAAAAGTCGCGAAAGGGGTTGGCTCGTGAGTTTGTTTAGGCTGATTGAACTTCTCGTCAGTTTAGTCGATTTGCATCACAATTTTTGGAAGCAACAACTTGACAAAAGAAGAAGGGCGAGAGGGAGTGAGAGAGAGAGAGAGAGAGAGAGAGAGAGAGAGAGATATCGATTGATTGATAGTTTAATATAAGCCTTGGTAAGAACCTTTAGGCAATATAATACAAATGAGGTATTAACAAAAATGGTAAAAAAGAATAACTAAAAATAAATAGAAAATAATCAATAGTAAAGTAATAAGTATAAGCGAAAAAACGTTCCATGGTATAGCAAGCAGCTAAAAAGTACAAAATTAACATATCAAAAATAAAGGGTGAAAGATCAAAGATAAAAATAAACAATAGTTGAATACTTCATGAGCAAAAAAGGTTTAACATAGTATGAGGAAAAAAAAGCTATATAAACCAAAAATGACCAGCGAGAAAAAACAAGGCAGAAAGCTATGCAAAGCAAAATATAAAATCAAAATACAAAACCAAGAACCCAAACCTAAATGCAAGACCAAGCAGCGCAGAAAAGCTATATAAAGCGAGAGAGAGAGAGAGAGAGAGAGAGAGGGAGGGAGAAAATGTGATTATTGATTGACTATTTATTATATGCCCTGATAGCAACCATAGAGCAAATAACGATAAACAGGGGAGATAGTACAGATATATATTAGTAGTATATATAAATGTACATAAATAATACAAATGTTAAAAAAACAATGTGATGACTGCGAGATGAGTGGATATAAATCAAAATATTATTAAAAAGGAGATGCATACAATGTAACAATTGAAGTAGTCCGTGCGGTCGAGAGAGAGAGAGAGAGAGAGAGAGAGAGAGAGAGAGAGAGAGAGAGAGAGCCATTAGCCGAAGACTCATCGATGCATAAGAGCAAGCGGTAGGGCTCTCTCTTCCGCTTCCATCGCTCGAATTTCCACATGATGATGCACGCAGGGTTAACAGAATTCAGGCGCTCAACGGTTCGAATTTTACCGGCGATCAATGCCAATCGGCGCATACTTCGGTAGAAAAGGATTCGGACGATTGGCGTACGATCGCAGGAGTCCTGCGATTTCGAATCGAGATTGCTGGTCACGTAGCCAGGGGATAAGCGTGCGGCAAGCACCACGGAAGAACTCTTCAGCATTACGAGGCTAGCGTACGACTGTGCCGGGACTCGAGAGAGCGTACGTTACGGAGCTTTGGACGCTGTCACTCACTTATCGAGAAAGGATGTAAGGAGTTTCCGTCCACAAGGGATTCCGTACGCTTCGAGAAGTATTTTTGAAAAATCATTGAACCTCGCTGCATCTCCGGAAGATCCCGAAGAAAAATAGGATATTTTTTCTGGGAGGATAGTGATGTGTGATAAGCTTAGATATTTGTAAGAAAGCTCTTTGGTAAATACTCAATGTAAAATGGTTTTGTTACCTTGTTCCTTATCTGACACAAGTTTTTATATTTTTTATTCCGACGGTGCGTTTGTTTCCGATGAGCATATGCTGAGCCATGGAGAAACTGTTTTTTTTAACATGCCAAAAATGTGTTTCTTATAATGACATTGGTATTTATGTGAAAGCTCTTTGGCAGATACTCAATGTAAAATGGTTTTGTTAACTTTATTTTTTATATGACACAATTTTGCATATTTTTAATTCCGATGGTGCGTTTATGAGCATATGCTAAGCCATGGAGAAACTTTTTTTTAACCCTTCGAGTTCACACCTCCGCCGCCAACCTATGAGTGCATCTTGGGTCAATCTGAGCCAAGGCGTTTTTTGTAGGATTTGTTTACAACGTTGAGCGAAAACCGCCCCCAATTGGCGACCAGTGTTGTGGACGTTGTATAAATCTGAAAAAAAGCCAACCACATTCCTAATCTGTATGAATGTTGTGATGATCGGTAGCAGATGTAGCAAAAAAAAATGATAAGACGGCGGCATGCTAACCTTTGATTATCAGTTCTTCCTATTTTTCTGAACATTCTACGAGTAATATAAAAGTAAAATTATTCCACTCAATTCAGCTGCGAACGTTGAAAAACAGTCTAATGAAGCCGATTTGAAAAGCATAGTTTCGACAAATAACGCGTTTTAAGGGCACGTACAAGGCCAACATAACCTCCCAAATTTCCCAACCCAATTTTCTCATAGATGGTTAAATTGTTTAGGAAAAACAAAGCATTAGCCTCTGGAGAATTCCCTGACACAGAGCTTGATGATTTCCTTTTGCCCTAAATATTATTCATCTCTGAGAAATCTCTGTTCGAAAGCTTCAGCTATCTCTCTCGCACTCATACGTCACGTGGTAGATCGTCTACTTCGCCTTAAGGTAGTACTTCCACAGAAGAGTTGAATTATGAAATGGTTGAAATTTGACATATACGTTATTTAATACATTATCCAAACATCTGTGCAATTTGAATAAGTTTGACCACCCCAAACCTGAGATATTTACACTTAAAGTTGGCTTGGTTTACACGTAACAAATGCGTTATGATGGGCAAACAGAGCATCATTAATTCTACCGTCAAAACTAAAATTAAGAAATTGATCAAAAACGAGGATACGCTACAGTAAGATATTACGAATAATGTGAAAAAAATGAGAATGATTCACCATCTAGTTTCCAAGATATAACCATGAGAAGCCTTCACAATTTTGGTGCAAAGCCTGGCAAAGCCTGGAAAAAAAAAACAATTGGGGCAAAGCCTGGACAGTCCCGGCAAAAAGTTTACTGGCAATGGTCGATCAAAAACACAATACAAAATATATTTTACGGCAATAAATGATATCCATCGTATTATCTACTAGTACCGAGTCAATATTGCGTAGTTTTCAATTCAATTCATTACTAATTAAACCAATTATTAATCTTTTAAACATGAACATGGTATGTAAACTTTTGATTGAGATTTTCGCAGAGGAACTACCTGAAGGCCTTATATACGCGAAAAATTTCAAAAATTTTAATTTTTTAATTATTTTTGACTCCATTAGCCTGAACGGTTAGGAATATTGTAAGCTTTACAGGATCGAAAAATTTCAAAAATTCCAAAAATAAGGTAAGATTGCATTTATAATAAATACCGCGCGGCGCGCCCGACCGCCAACTTCAAAGCCGTTTGTCCACGATTCACTTTTTTGAACCTTGTGAAAGTTCTAACTCTTGAAAGAAGGTTCACATTGCTTTGAAATTTTCACAACATATTCTTAGTATCATCACCGATCGTGTGATCCACAGAAACAAGAATTCTAATGACACAAAAAAATATAAAAAATAAAATACCGACAGAAAATTGAGTAAAAAAATGTTAAGTTTCGAATTTTTATAATAATCATTTTTTTAACAATTTTGGTGGTTCACACTAAAGATACATTCATTACGCAATTATAAATATGTTCATTTTTCTCAGATACCCACATCGATGCCGAGAACTTTCACCATAAACGCTCGCGCAGCAAAAATACATTGCTTTATTGTGTTATATCTCTGATTTTTTTCACATATACTTAACCATGTGCATAAATGATCTGTAAAAAAATGTTGTCAATATATGCGTCATTTTTTTTTAACTGCCACTAGAAAAGTGCCTTCGAAAATCGGCGAAATCGCGTATATAAGTCGGGCCTTAAGTTGCTGCGACCCGACTGCGCTCCCCGAGCATACTCCGTATAATTTCTACAACTTGCCTCATTTTATGAGTACCACAGACGTATTTAGAAAAATCTGTAAAATTTTCGTTGCCAATCGATTTTATGAGTATCACAGACGTGTTCAAAAAATAATAAAATAATAATTAAAGATAACGATTTTTTCAAATTTTTAGACACCAATACTGTTTCAACAGGATGCAACCCTATTCAACATTCTCTGCATGGACATAACCTAAATTCTCCAAACGAGGAAGCGCGTTAAAATTACTAAACCTAGGCTTATGGTGATGCTGGAAAATATTTTATTAACCGCAAACGTTCTATTCATAATACTGAATATCCGCCACTAGGATGATATCATAATTTCGAATGTTTCCATTGCCAACCGCCGTATCATTGGCAGAGATGGCAGCAAAAGGATAAAAGTGCGAGTTGGGCGATCCCACGGCCCGAAGACGCGACAGCGGTAAATATAAGTCCGCCAAGCGCGGTTCGGTTATTATCGAATGAATTATCCGGATGATAGGTCGAGTGATCGGCTAATTTTCCCGCTCCCCCTCCGCCCAGTGATGAATGATTTCGTGAGACGCGATCGAGATGATGCCCCACGCTGGGCCCTGTGAGAAGATCCTGCTCTCCCTGTCGCGGGGTATCTCGTCGCGCGGTCACTCACATTTTGCGCGTATCTCGATAATTTCACGAGGGAAACCGTGGACCGCAGCATCGCCTTATGTGCAGTGAAGACGAAGATTCCGGAGCATCGCGATAAATCACTGTGATGTAGATGGAATGGCAAGAGTGTATAAGTAGCAGTAGCGACGGATCGGTTTCATGGGAACCTGTTCCGCGTATGCGAAGAAGCAGGACCTAAGAGAGCTGAGAGAGAAAGAGAGGATGAGAGAGAATGGCCATAGCATGATTTGTCATAGTTATATACGTGCCTCGCCTAATTGTAGCCGGTACCCCCAATTATCCGGCACTTACAGCTAATTCAAATGACCAAGACTCCATATAATCGAAGCAATCTCGATCATCCGTACAACCCAGAGGTGCTTTTTTGTCTCTCGTGTCGCTGGAAGCATCGGGAGTCTGCTCGCACGAGATCAATCTGCTATGAAGGATTGATTCGTGCAACGAGACTAGGTCGAATGCTTCTGCACGAAATTCTAATAACCATGCGAACTGCCTATGACATCAAGGCTTCGTATCAATCCAAGAAATCCGTGAGAAGTGGGTCTCTCGATTCTGCCCGTGAGAATTCGTCCACCTGTTCACGATATACTGGAGCATGCACAGACATGCGTTCGTGCACTTGCCGCGGGGGATCAACGCTGTGCATCCTCGTCTATCGCCGATTCCAATCCTCCTTCATCCACTACGAATCCTACGATGTCTGGATTCAATCTTCACGAACCCGCGCGGGAGATACGATACGTGCAGACGACGTTGGAGAAGAAAGAGAACGAGATGGAAAGCCGACCGATGCATCTGGATTTGTTACACATCGCCGTGTAGACTTGTTCGTCGTAGCATTGGTATTGCTGCAAACGTATTGCCGGGCAGAAATTGTCGTAGGGTTGCAATTGGATTCCCATACTTGTCCCTAGTATTGGATAGGGATCGAATGGGTGATTGCGTTGGATCCCTGTACTTAAACGTCACGCTCGTGTATTGGATTATCATCGGGATTGCCCATTGGAATCCAATGTACGAACGCAATTGGAATCCTAAAGGATTCCTACATTATCGAACAGAATCTGATAGGATTTTTCATGGAGGCCCAGTGGTCGTCAGGGTTCTAGGGATGGTTACGTTTACACGTTGAATAAGCATTTTAATCTTTGACTTCACTATGACAGTGTGAACGCTGAACATTTGGGTGATTTTCGGGAACTTTTTGGAAGAAAAGTACCCACTTAGATGTTTCGGAAAATGAAAAATATATTTGGCTATATTTGACCTATATTACATCATTTTTTCATAGAAAAATATTGAGATCCAAGCGACTTGTGCCCTGCCTTCGGAGGCGCAAAAAAAAGTTCCTCCACTTCTGACATGATTCCGGCCGATTGAGTAGCTGAAACCGAAAAAGGAAAAAATGTCGTTAAACTGGAAGGTATTTCCTGTACAATGACGTAGGATTTTCGAAAAATATCAAAATCTAACAAAATGGCGTAGTTATGAAAAAAACGTCTGTTTTCTTGACTATAAAATGGTCGTTTTTTTCAATCCCAAATCGTCAATTTTCATCCAATCAAAAATATCTTACGTCATTGTAGAGTAAATATATTCAAGAGTACTCAGTTCAAATTTCAAGTCAATCGGATAATTGCTCTTTGAGATACAATGTCAGCAAATTTGAAAAATCTCATTTCATATTCTTGAAAGTATAAAAATTTCATTTCATATTCTTGAAAGGATAAACTGTCGAAATAAGGCAAAAAAATCGATTTTTTTAAAAGTGTCACACTGGTATAGCCCCTTGAGGTTAGAATCGTGCTCATCTATTATATATTAGCGTCCAGGAGGTATTTACTATGTTTTATTACATTGTAACACTCGTAAGTATCCGTTTTGTAGAATAATGAAATCAAATATATTCAGCTACGGCGTCTATCTGCGATTTCCGCCGAATCGTTAATTTGGAGGTTAAAGTGAACTGTGCCACATCTCGGGTGATTTGAGAATGCCTGGGGAATTGCGTGAGGTAAGTTTGTCTCCAAGTTATAAATAAGAATCTTAGTTTTGCGTTCAGCATAGAAATTTATAGCTTTATATTAATTTGAACGAGTTTTCATATTATAACGAGTACCGGTTCCGCCATGTAAACACTCTGCCGATTAATCGCCCCGGCTGTCAATAACTGGGACAACTCTGACCAAAAAAACTTATGAATCGAATATTAATCTATAGAAAAGAAATATTGGGTCCGTAATTAGCATCGTGGGAAGAATCCATGGATCAGTAATCGTCATACACATATTCACGATAGTCAAAAAATACATATGTGACTAAACGTTGCCAATCGCTGAGTTGTGATCATATCGATAACTGGGTACGTCTCGGACGCAGGTGAACACCGATCGGTCGAAAAAATATTAAAAATTATTCTATGATAATATAGTTGTTTATTATTATTGAAAGAGAATCAAAATTATAATTCTGACGCAGTAGCCATAATAAGTTTGATTTCTTTAATTAATAAAGTTATATGTAAAAGAGATAGATGTCTTAAACTGTTTGTCATATGTTTTAATAAAAAGCAAAGAGTTTGTGACTGAGTGAGTAATAACTATTCTGCAGTTCTATATGCAGATACAATCAAATCAACAGAGGCATACGGACCTTTGCATAATTACTTAAAGCAGTTTGAATGCATGTGACGATTAGTGGGACGTTGACATGGCGATTACTAGACCAACCGTCATGGCGCCATAACGAGGACCCGTACAATAACGTCTTATAATCTTTACGAAATGTTTTCTCGAAAACTGTACCAGGTACGAGAATTTGACAACGACGTTCTTCTTCGTAATAAAAATCTGAATAAAGATGACTTCAAATAACTTCTATTTATTTTCCAAGTTGAGCTATATAAATGTGCAAAGCCGAGCGATCTGCTTAAGGTGGCAAACACTGGGCCAACTACCTCATAGATATACAAAATGAGTGGATCTTGAAAAAGTAAAAATCTTATCTTAAAAAAGTATAAATATTATCTTCAATAACTATAAATCTTATCTTAAAAAAGTATAAATCTTATCTTAACAAATTATAAACCGCGTCGAAAAGAACATTCCAAAAATCGATTTGAATCAGGTAAAAGTGCAGAGTTCAATTGGATCCCAATGATCCCTAGGGACTCCCTATGTGTGGTGTCCCTAGCAAAGCCCTATAAAGATATGAGTGCATCGTGGAACTCCCCAACAAATTTGTGCACATGATCACTGAAGGATATTTTTTTCGGAGATCCAACAAATTCCGGTTGAGGTTTTCAAATTAAGAAATCCCAAAGGACCTCAATCGGGAAACCGTGCAGCATCCACTTGGATTCGAATATAAACTCCTACGTGCCAATCCCTATCCAATCCAATCCCTATAGAGACTCCGCAACAAATTTCTGCACGGGCATATCCGCACGACCTTCCCGAGAGACACACGCCTGAAAGTGCTTATTGTGGCGAGAGTTTTCGCTGCTGAAAGAGAGTCCCCATGAGCCTTGCGGTCTACATTGACGATGGTGCTGTCGGGGGCAACTCGCGAAGACCGCACCTCATTGGCATTCTGGACGAGTCCGACGGAAGGAGTGCTCTATTTTACGAGCCGTTGTATATGACCCAGACAAATTGGTCTTTGGGGGATACCCGCGTCCTCCGAGAGCGAAAAAAGGGCCGCGACGCATGGCCCTGTAACGAACTGCACTTGATTGCCAGATGAGATAACGTCCAAAAGTATTCTCAACTGACAAAAAAGAGGAGATTGGACGATGTTCCAGCAGTCTGGACTCGGGACTGGGATCCTTGTTCCTCTCATTGGCATCGTCCTTCGTCCACACGTACAAATGTGTTCAGCAGCAAGTGTTTCGTTGAACACTGAATCCAGAAGGGAAATACACTGGCCTGCGTCACCAAAGCACCTGATCCATTGACACTTCTATACGAACATACCAGTATCAACACGTAATTAGCGTTCCGAAATGTCGTCGGAATTCTCTTTTCTACGGTCCCTTTTCACGGTGTATCACGTCCCTCTAATATTCCGAATACTGCTAATAGCCCCATGGGAACAAAGGAAAACGCCGACACTGAGAAAGGAATCGGATACAAGTGAGAGGCGATAGAGAAAAAGGGTTGGCGCTCGATAAAGCACGTCAAGTTGTGGCGCTCGCTCCTGCTCTCTCTCCACCTCTTTTCCTGCTTCTCTTGCTCCTGCATCTTTCCAGCTCGTGCTACTGTGATACCTAATTGGCTTCAGTCGCCCCGCCACTGGCTGACGTCTTCGGCTTTTCCAACACGTACGATACAAACTCCTGATGAGGAATGCAGAAGTTTTTTTTGATAACACTTCTCTCATTCGCCACGTTATTATTCAATGAACGGTTCCAATGAATCGTATTGGAAAAAACTCTACGCTAATCCAATGCTTTACGTTTAAGGGCTTACATACACCTGGGTAGGTCAAAAAGATCGATTTTTCAAAAAGGTGCTCATTCGAAAGTACTATCCCTGAGTGTCTATCCTGAAAATGGCATGAGGACATTCGCAGCAATGGCGAAGTTATAGCGTTTTGTAACTGACCGGGTGAGCAACGACTAACGGTTGGGGCGCAGGTAGAGGCGGCCTTTGTCATCTGTTTGACTATGAGCCGTCAACATCTAAGGAAGATCCGTCATTTGGACCAGGAATCGACGATTTCATGTACATTTAAGGCGTTACCCCCACTTGTAGCGCAAAAAAAGACCTTTTTCATGATTTTTTTAAAAGAAAACTACAAAACTTTTTCAATCGATCAATATACCATCTTAAAGAACACATCTTGAAGAACTTTCAGTAATTTTTTTATTGATAAATATTACATTGTTTAGTGGCAAATGGCCGCCAATGAAATAATGTTTTTATATACGCGGTTTGCGGTGACCAACATTGCGGCGAAGTGGATCATCTGAAGAAAAAAATGCGGATGGATTTAGTCAAATATAAGTATAAACTAGTCTTTAATCGAAGGATTTTAAAAAATATTCATTTTTCACAAAATAGCGGACGGTCAAAGTTAATGGTTCGATTTTAACGAAAAAAAAACGGCCGTTTTTGGCTATAAAACGGCCATTTTTTTTTTCGAAAAAAAAAATCGAACGACTAAAGACTACATTTTTGTGTATTAAATAAGCCTGCAAAATTTAAAGACGATCGGTTCATTAGTGTTCAAGTAATCTTGGTAACCGACTTCAGAAATGCCATTTAGAGAAAAACGCGTTTAAAGTTTCTCTTTCAACGCTTTTTCAACGCGGATTCTTCTCTTTCAACGCTCATATCTCAGTCAATTTTGTTCGAATCGACTTGAAATTTTCAGGACATATTCTCAGATACTCATACTTCAAAAAAATGCAATAAAAAAAATCGATTTTTTCAAAATCGCAAGTGGGGTTAACCCCTTAAAATAAATCAGTTATTTCAGTGTAAAGTGTACTGAAAACTCTGAACGCGTTGTACTCGAAACAGTGTTTCCAAAATCGGTGCCACAAATATCTCCGCAACTACTGGACCGATCGGGATCAAGTTTTGCACAGTTATGCTTCACGCAATAATCTCGTACTTATCGAGCCGTTTATTCGATACCTGGCATAGTTTTTTCTTTTCATCATAAGCACTGAACAATTTTGAGGCGAAACACCGCCTGTTTTATTCCAGTGACTGCCATGACGCGAAAAAATTAAATTTTTAATTTCCGGCTCGATAAGTACTAGTTTCATCTATCTACTTTAAGAAACAAATTTTTTTTTAGATAGAAAATGGCAGAGGTATGTCTGGTACCACAAAAGATGTCAACAAAAACACGTCCCAGGAAAACGCCTGTAACTTTTTTACCGTTTGAAATTTTTTAACCAAATTTTCACACAATGTAGATAAAATGTCATACTCTAAAATGTATATCATGGTTGTTCAATAAAAATCCGTTTCATACACAAAAAAATTCTTGAACATAACCTTAGAGGCCGTACGCAAATTACGTAGCGCAATTGGGGAGGAGGGAGGGGGGGGGTCGGCCAGACGGTCTACGTGGGGGGGTTTGCGTTACGTCACGATTTTGAAACTGCCAGAAATAGCCAAACTTCTGCATGTTCAAGTTTTTAACTTAAACCTCACGTGCAATTTTACCGTGGACAGCTCACAGCTTTCTATACACAATGTCAGTTAAGGAGAAAGTCACTGTGGAAGAACTTGCACAGTAGCTTTCCCACATCCCCCAAGCAAAATTTGAAGCAATATATTGAAAAATATGTTGGCACCATTTTTATTCACAAGTCCGAAAATTGACGAAGTTATGGTAACTTTAGTGAGAACAGGTAGCGCGACCGGTTAGTGCCCTCAGTCAGGTGTGGTATCATTTACAATAGATAAAGTACAGTCTCTTATTATTTTGTGAACTATCATGGAGATGAAGAACCGTCATATCGCCCGCGACTAGATACGTCAATGTAAGTATCAATATTCTAGAAAAAACATAACTTTATATCAAGAAACACGGAACGAAAACTTTGAACGCGTTTTTCTCGAAACTAGTTTTTTCGACATTGTCCGAGCGAATATTTAAAAACTTATCAACCGATTATCAATTTTGTTAAAAACATTTTTGTAATCGCAGTGACTAAGGTTGTACGTATCCGCGTTTTTAACATTTGATAATTATTATTTTTGAAGACTGCTTAAATACTGAAAAAGAGCCTTGAAAATAGAAAAAAATGTCCAAACTCTGGGCATTTTGTAAAAAAACGGCTACGCATAACGATAACTACATTTGTATAGATATCGATCAATTGTTGACTTTAAAAGTACAGATAACCTTTCATAAAGATATCGATAGGACAATGAAGAGAATTTTTTTTCGTCGTAAAATCAAGGCATATATCTCAGTTCAATTTTCAAAATTATGTCATACAAATTGGTATAAAACTAGATAAATATATACTTCATAAAATGAGTATTAACCCGACCCTTTCATAATTAGTTATGTCTATGAAAAAATCGCAATTATTGACGACAAAGCACCCGTTACGTAACGGAATAGGAGAGGGGGGTTCTGGCCAAGCGTTACGGTCCCGTTACGTCGGGGGAGGGGAGAGGGGTAAAAATTGAGAATTTTTGCGTTACGTGATTTGTGTACGCCCCCTTACTTTTAGCCGTCTCAGGTGTATGTAGGCCCTTGAACATGCACAAATATTAATCTACAAGTACGGACAGAATTCCAGTGCGAGAGTACACGTTAAAATGGAGCACGGTTAGACCAATCTTGACGTCTAGTTCGACTAGTAAACTACTTTCTCGGCATCAAGTCCTCGCCGATGGCGTTTCGACTACTCTTGCGTTCGTTCTCACCATTCGATGATCGAAAGTTTCAGCCGTGTGTGCGCCCGTGTATCCGTACGGATGTGTATGAAGAAGGCGAGCTGTCCGTTTCTCCGCCCAGGGGAGCAATCCTCGAATGTCTGTTGCTTTTTTACATTGGTGTCTTAATTGCCGTCGAGCTTGACAATTAGAAGAACCGCCGATGGGGCGACCAATATGCTCTCAGCGTGTGTACACGACCCAAGCCCATCCAAACGATTTTTATACAATCGTTTGTACTTACATCTCGCGTGGCCTCATCCTTCAAATGTCTTAATTATCATATTACCGTATAAACGCTGCTGGTTTACTCTCGGGCTATTTCCATATAAAGGTATACGGTATTGACAGGGGAGGGGGAGGGGGATGAGGGGAGCTCACCGTGCCTCGTCTCGTATGGACAGACGCGTTTCGCTTCCAACTGAACTGGCCGTGCACTTGGGAATCGCACATGAAGAGCCAACGTCAGCAAGTGACAGTCACAGAGTGCACGGCAGGAAGAGACAGAGAGAGAGAGAGAGACGAGGGTAAGGCTTTCTCGGCGGAAAGAGAGGAAAAAACAAACCGCAACCGGCTCTCGAGAAGGCCGACACCCATATTGAGAAGGTTTCTCTGACTCCGCGAGGTCTATATTTTATCCACGAAGTCACTCGGAATATAATAAAGCGGTCGTTATATACGCGCTATACCGTAAGTACATATGCGCCGTAAGCACATACGGAATTCTCGTTGACGCAATATTTATTACCCTTGCAACGATTTTCACTTATTTTTCTGATGAAAAAAGAATCACGCAAAAAAAAAATCCACGAAAGTATGATGCTCGAAGTATCGAACCTCACGGTATTTTCTGTTAAGGGGAGGGTAGGGGTTTCAGCGTTAAAAAAAACACTTTTTTGCTAATTTTTTTCATCTATATGGATAGAGTAAACTTATTGAAACCTTTTGTACATTGTTGAGTGTCATTTCAAGCACATTCCGTGAAATTTGTACGCGAAAATATCCCCAAACAAGCCGGTGCCGCGTTTTTCTCGAAACCACTTTTTCAAAGTCCATGTTCACTGCCATTTAAAAACTACATGGCCGATTTATTTTAAACTTGGTACACACTTTCTACATGTAAAATACCTCCCCCCAACGATTAGTTTGAGATTTTTTTTTACATTGAGGGGGTTTTCCACCCCCAAAATGGCGGAATTTTTCGTGAAAATAGTATTTTTCACTTTACATGAACACCAAAAATTTAGAAATGAAAAAAAAAATTATCAAAGACCGTTGGGGGAGGATTTGATGATACTTTGACTAAATTTTAATGGTACTTGATTTCAGATAATTTCTGTGTCTTTCCAAATGCATTCTTGGAAAAGCTTTGTCACCGGCTTGTTTGTGGATATTTTCGCGTAAAAATTTCACGTAATGTTCTTGAAATGACACTTAACAATATACAAAAGGTTTCAATAAATTTACTCTATCGATATAGATGAAAAAAAATCGCAAAAAGTGTTTTTTTTTTCACGCTAAAACCCCTACCCTCCCCTTAAGGCGTTATGCCTAGTGGTAAAAGGAAAAAAATCAATTTTTTCGAAACTAATATATTTTGACGGTATGTCATGTTATAAAGGTTCCCTAAAAATTTCAAGGCGATCGGATCCAAATTGACAGATTTATAGGCTGTTACGGTGACGCCCGTCGGAACCCTTGCAGCGTCGTTAGAAACTTTAACCCTTCGGGATCACCCGGGGGCCAAGATGACCCCATGCGCTACTTTGAGCCAAAATTACTATTATAAGTTGTTGGCGGCTAAGGCAACTGGCCTGCCTTTTAAAGGTGCTACGGTGTACCCTTTGTAGGTGCAGACTGGGGTCGGAGGGGAAGCAATTTTTTGTTTTACATAATTTCTCACTATGAAGCTATTTTTTCCCCTAAAAGCCCACATCTCGAGAGTATCACCCAAAAATTTTATGAAAAAAAAATTGACAATTGCAAGACTTTTTTAGTAAAAAAATGGCTATTGAACGCATTAACGCCTTGTTGATTTTTTTGCGCCACTTTAAAATTCGCTCAAAATATAATACCGAGAACGCCACATTCTAGAATGTTCAAACTAATATCCTGATTTTTTACGAGTCATTCGGAACGATACGGTCAATGTGGCAATCGTTTGAAACATGGCTGGGGTCGTTGCGACCCCCTCTGACCGGAGTGTTATAGCCGGAACGTGTGGCCGCGAAGGGTCAAACGCTTTTTTCTCGAAAGTATGTTTTCAATGTCGGTAAGCAAAATGTGTTAAAAACGACTGCATCGATCTTTCTGACATTCTTAGGGCTTTTTCTAGATGTAAAAATATAGTATTTGATCAATAGAATTTTCTTTTTAATGTATGATTCTGATTTGATGAACGCAAAATGGTCATTTTTTTGCAAAAATCAAAACTCCTACGTTGAACACGCGCCATTTTTTTTTAATTTGATATTTCAGAAGTTCCTTCTATTAAGGGATAACACCACCCTAGTGACTGAAAATAAGGTCTAACCTTGACAATTTATTTTGGGAGTATGAAAAAACGATAGAATTTCTTTTCAAATGGTTTATTTGACACATTTTAAAGTTTAAAAAAAAGTTATTATAATTTTCATACACAATGGCGGCGATAGAGCCCACCTTGAAAAACGTGTTTTCACACACAGCTCTACGGGAGGACGGTTTTCTCGTGAAGTATAACACCTGGAACGGAAACCAAAAAAAAATGTAATCTATATATTATTGGCTATGGGACTACGTGGGGATTTTTTTTATAAAATCTTGAAAAATGGGAGCTTTACAAGAAATAAATCGATTTATTACCAAAAATATAAGTGGTAAATTGTTTATTAAAAAAAAAGTTTACTTTTGATGTAAAAAACGTCTACGTACTCCCATAGAGAATGTAATTGTGAAGGTACTATCCAAATTTCAAATCAATCCATGCAAGAGTGTTCAAGTAATCCGTCCTACTAGTTTGGAAAAAAAGTGGTTTCGAGAAAAACGCATTTAAAGTTGTGCGAGGCGCTTGAAAGAAGTCCGAGGCGCTGCGGCAGAATCGAAAATTGAACCTTTGAAAAAAAAATCGCTACAGGACCAATTGCATATTGTTTTCATGACCCCAAAGTATTTTTTAAGGAGAAAAAACGATTTTCTCAAAATCCCAGAGTGGTGTTATCCCTTAACCATAGGATAAACTAATATAACAACGAAATCAGTTGGATTTTTCAATTTCAGATAACTTGATTCCGAAGGTCATCGGTCACCGCAAAAGACGGATTCAAGAGGTCCTTCCCGGGCATCAGCTGTACGTCGATGACAATTAAACATTCCTACACAAAAAAATTACAGAGTGTTCTTCAAATGATACTTTTTCAAATCCCTAGTTTTTGTAGTAATGTATCATCAAAATTTTCTATTTTAACAAATAATAACAATGAGCTGTTTTCGACTGTCAAATCGACACATACAGCTTGAACATCGGCGATCAACGACACAAAGCAACCCATTGAGGAGAGCAATACTGATTCAAGAGTTCATCTTCTCTGATGGTGTCAAGAAAAGTTTGCACGAAGATGTCGCGATCTCTAAGCCCACGTTTGTCAGTGAATGTTCGTATGGCGAAAGGAAAATATACTATAAATTTTCGGTAACTCGAGGTAAAAAGCACGAAAATTGGTGTGTCAGCTGGTACCCGCCGGAAGCTTCGACATATTTTCGACTCAAAGCAGAGCGTGTATTCCTTACGCTCTGTATAGAGTTCCCCGGGTAAATGGAAGGCGAAATCTAACGAGAAAACATATCGTGTTTCATGGTAGCTACCGATATACACTGCCGCTATTCGATATCTCGGGGGCGAAAAAAATCTCGTCAAGGCCCCCAGCACGCAAAGCCACCTGTCACAGCACAGGAATTTTCGTTCCTGCCGATGATAAATCCTTCGAGATAGAAGAAAAAACGGATTAGCCGTGAACGAATCCACTCGCCCAGCGTTGCACAACGATCTGCGTTGAATAATTCCGTAATAAAGACGATAAAGGCATCAAGCGGCAAAGTTGAAAGGACAGTAGGATTTTTGTCCCCCCCCCCCCCCCCTATTCTGGCCGACACAACCATGGTACCGTAAGTAACGACTTCCAGTTGGTTAGTTACGATTCCGTCGCTTTTTCCAAAATAACGAACCCCCCGTGTGGTTACCGGTTCTCGGTTTGTGTCAAACGACCGAACGACTCACCGCTCGGCAGCGTTTCCCGAGTCCTCCAGTCTCTGGTTCACCCCCAGGACAGCGGAGTATAGGCCAGCTGTGAGAGTTTACTAAGTCTGCGGACTGGCTGCACACTTGCCACATCCAACGTCATAACAGCCGCGGGTATGTGTGCACAGCATCCCTCATCCTCTCTCGTCTCCTCTTACGGTCCTTCGCATCGTTATACCTCTCACTCCCTTCGTTCCCTGCCGCCACGTTCAGGTTCTTCGTTATCCACCGAAAAATCGGGCGCACCCGCGCACAGCTCGCCTCGCGGTCAGATAAAGTCTGCGGGTGTCCAAGATGGTGAAAGAGAGAGAGAGAGAGAAAGGGGACATTCCCGTGAGAGGAAGTAAGCGAAGGAGTAGCTGGTACCAAGTGAGTGGAGAAAGGTAAAGAAAGGTGCACCTTGTATCGGCAAGTAAGAGACGGAGAAGGAAGGTAGATGAATGAAAGGCAAAAGAGATGGATAGATATACCTGAGCGTGGACTACCGTATAGCTGGCTACCGTGGCCAATGTGGTAACTCGACTAACACGAGGTCCAATTAAGGGACAGCGAGCAAAGAGATCCAACGGTCTGCCCTATCTATCCTCATGAAACGATCACACTCGCTCTTGCACGTATATGTATATCTCTACTCGGCAGCAGCCTCGAAATGTCATTCGGACGAATGTGTCCTTTCTCACTGTAAACGAGCCTCGTTAAGATCCTCCAATCATTACGGGCGCCCGGAATTCCTCGAAACGTTACATATTATTCTGCTTTACTTGGAAACGTGTATAATTCCGGTCCAACTCTCGTGAGAAGATTTCGGTGACCCGATCACGATCGTTCCTCTTAACTAGCGCACCCTTTGGTCCCGATTTTACCCCGGGCAACATCGGCGTGGCAACAGTTCAGAGTACGGCAATTTTAGTAGCTCGGGAGCTTCCAAACGATGCTACTTACGAGAACCCGTAGTGAGCCTCGAAACAATTTAAACGGCGAGATAGGGCACACACCCGCGACTGGAGAAAGATTGAAAGGTCCGTTGGCTGCTCTTGTGCGCTGAGTATGCAAAGCAGGGCTTCTCTGCTTCGCGAAATTGAATTTCATGGGATGATCCGGCTGGGTATACTTTCCACAGGTTCCCTCCATAGTGTATACAACGTTTACGTGCATGTGTATGCTAGAAGCTTAGAAAATACGAGGAACTATTAAAGGGTAATGAGCACCCTCGCTTTCGGCTCTCCTATCTGGGCTCCGGCAGCCCTCCAGTTCTCCCCGCATACGGTAGTTGCCTTTTCTTATCTGGAATGGCATCGATTCCGCTTGCAGCATCTACCAGACCTACTCCGTATCCTCGAGAGGCTTTCGCTCTTCAGTCCGCCGGGTATTACTCGATGCGAGAATGAAAATAGCCCCATTCACTGCCCATATAGGGTCGCCTGTCATAACAAAAATGCCAGCATTCAGCCATTTAACGGTTTGCTGATAATCGGCCAATAATTCGTCGACTAGCATTGGGGCACTGTAGGTGGTTGAACGGCTCGCCAGATCTATGCCAGCCATTGGTGGGCCAATACCATCGCACCAAAAATTGGGCGATCGGTATTGGGGTATCGTAGGCGGATGAACGGCTTGCCAGATCCATTCCAGCCATTGATGGTTTGTTTTTGGGCGGTTTGCAAATGCAGGTCGGTAAACTGTAATACGTAAAAACAAGGGATAAGGTTTCGAAAAGCATATCCCACTGATGAAGCTGACATTTTGCACAGACCTTCTTTTGAATATTGTAAGAGAACCTTTAAGGCGGTCCTCTAGTTTCTCGGGTCGAAAAAATCGATTTTTTTTCTTCATAAATCACATCTACAACATGTGTAGAAAATGTGTGCCAAAGGATTTTTCGATATTCGAAGTGGTTCACAAGTTACGGCCCTGGAACGGAGCAGGTATACGGAGCGCGCGCCGGGAGCGCGAACTTTCAAACGCGTTTTTCTCGAAACACCATTTTTCGAAACGGTGACCACGATATTTCAGAAACTACTGCACCGATCTTGTTCAAATTTATACAGCATCTTTAGTATGTTATAAGCCAGCGATTGAACTAGGATTAGCATGATTGCTTCGATATTTTTTTTTTGTACGAGCGAAAAACTTAAGAAAAAATGAGTAAAAAATAGAATGTAATTTTCAAAAGTGTATAAAAAAGTCAATTTTTGTAATTTAGAATTCACTCTAGTTCAATCGCTAGTCTTAAATATGAAGATTAAAATGCCGCTTGGTTTTTTGAATTCAGATAAGCAGAACAGCCGCAATCTTGGTCACCGTCAAGCACCTCTTTTATTTGATCTCTTCCTGTCGGCCACTATAACGTTTATTCTATTATATATTTTGACTTCAAAAAATTTGTAAAGCTTATTTAAATGTTAATAAAGATTATGCAAAAACAATGAGATTGATTATTTCGATGCTTTGCCCGTAAAAAATTATTGATAAAGCCGTAAAAAACAGCCGAGAAACTAGAGGACCGCGTTAAAAGGACATTGGCGACTAGCCAATATCCTTTTAACGATATATCGTATATTGAAAGTTATTTATTGTACTGCGCTCCTACTATACTAAATAATCCCAAACAAACCCATCCCATATGGCAAGTGATATGCACGTACGAGCGAGCACTGTTTGCCAGGAAGCAGCGAGGTCGGAGGAGCGGGGGGTATCTATCGGATGTATAATCGTATGGTGTGGGATAATAAACTTTACAATGCGATATATCGAAAACTATCGCTAGTCGTAAAAAATCCATTCCGGATTTCTCTTAGGATATTAAGAGTAAGTTCGGTACAAAATTTCGGCTCGATCAGAGGAGTATGCTTTTCGGAACTTCACCTGAAACGACCGAGTTATTTTGACAGCCTAAACGGACCAAAAAAATTGTCGGTAAACTTTAATGTCACGAATAAAATTATCGGCATAAAAGTAAGGAACGAACAAACGAAGGATTCTGTAAGTGTTGGGATGGCTAAGTGGGTAGGCCGGTCAACACTAGAACGAAAGACGTACGTTCGATCCCGATGATAGGTAAAAATTTGAACAATGCAGAAAGCGTATATAATGCAATTATTCCATGTACATGGACATAAGTCAAGCATAATAAAACAAAAAAGATGCTACTAGGATTTTGATAATCATAATTTGTAAATTTTTTGTTTTTCATTTCCGGCAGAAGATGCGGCAGCTGTTGCTGGGCCAATATGGGCGTATGATATTTGGCCAAGTATTAGCAGCCATTCATGGTTTACCATTAACAACCGTGCATGGTTCAGATCTAGCCCGCTTACATGGCCATGACCGCGCAATCGTTTTTTCTCTGACAATCAGTCGTGGGCCGTTACTGTGCCGATTGTAAAACCCTATTTGGGTGGCGTCTAGTCCAATTTTGGGAAATTCCCAGTCGCTTTTATCGGGAATCCGAATGATCGTTCATTCCTATCAGGTCCGATAACCCTTTCACCCCAAACTAAAGCATCCAAAAGTACGACAACGGACGGAGATCAGTATTTTTCGAATTCATCTTATAGGTTTTTCGATTGAAAGTGTTCTCTTTCACCCCACATCAGTCACTCCGTTTCTTGCCGATTCCTTTGCACGAGGGCAAGAAAGGGTGGAAGAGCCGTGTCGCTACAGGTGGCCGTATTCGCCGTATATCAATTTTCCGACCATCGGAAACAGAACAAGATCTGGATGAAGACCAGATGAAACCTGGCTAACGCGAGATATCTCTCGTCCACTACCGTCGATCGCTTTTTCCCCGTGCTATTCTTCGAATCCTCGCTCCGAAGTAACTCGAATCCGTATAATGATCAAGATTACGGATCGCGAGTCTCGCAAGAGACCGCGAATGAAATTTCGCTCGAGGTTTCGTTCATAGTGTACCGGCTAAAGGTACACAGGTGGCGGTTGCGAGAGATGCGGTAGCTTTTAAAATTCGGGTATGTACGCTCGCGTTGCTCGCGACCGCGGCTGCCGATGCGATTAATAATTCGGGCACGCACGCTCGCAAATATACAATGAATCGGTGCAAAAAGGCACAGGTGAGGTTCCGGGCTGCGTTCATGGTTCTCGGGCTAAACGGCGGTACGCGAATCGAAGAATGGGCCCTTCACCGTCCAGCGAGGAAGGGCGAAAGGGAACGACGAGGCTCGATCGCGCCGATACGAAGTTGCCATCGATGGAAAGGAACCGCGCGCGCGCGCGCGCGTCGCTCCAAGATTGTACCAGTTTTTCATTCGGCCCTTGTGCACACGCGAGAAAGAGAGAAAACGAGGATCTCATCGAATAATCGCCATTCGTCGTGTCCTTCTCGTCCTCGCTTTCTGTCGTTTCTCGTTTATGCACGAGATCCGCGAGTTTCTTTCGCGGTCACACGCCCGCCGTGCCCATAAAACGAATCGTTCATCCCCCTTTCTCTCTCTCTCTCTCTCTCTCTCTCATATATATATATATATATATATATATATATATATATATATATATATATATATATATATATATATATATATATGTATATATATATATATATACATATATATATATATATATATATATATATATATACATATATATATATATATATATATATATATATATATATATATATATATATATATATATATATATATATACACTACCGGCGAAAAATTTCCGGACAAAAATTCAAAAAAACTTCCGGAACGATTTTTCATGCCATTTCGCCGATAGTTGACATAAGCGAATTTAATAAACGGCATTTTGAAGGGGAAGAATTTAGCTCCATTCCCTCTTTTTTTTTAAATGTTTCACTATTTTTTTACGACTAGTACGCTTTTTCAAAAACGACCATTTGTCGCCTTTTCTTTGTTCCTTTCCTGGTGGACCCCGTTTACAGATAAACATTTTTTCATGTATTTCATTGACAGGAATCATTAAGGGGGAGGTGAAGCTTCAATTTTGTTTTTTTTTAAGCCTCGAACGATTTTTTTTTCTAAAGATATGTTTATTTAAAAAAAAAAACAATGTGAAAAATAACGTGTAACGGGAAACGACAAGGATTATAGGAGAACCTCAGGATAGTAAAAAGTTGAATCGGTTTTCGTTGAGTGCGCGAGAATTTTTTCAGATTTTTTTTTTTCATTTATTTTCGGTGAAAAATCAGATGATTTAATTACCGTAACTCGAAAACTCAGGGGTTTGTGGTAAAATTTCAACAAAGGAAAAAAATTATTCTTCCATTCTAAATGCAATCGAATTATTTCAGATTTTTTTCGACATGTTTTCCCCGTTACAATTTTATAGTTTTCTAGTCACGTCAATCGATTGATTTCAACCGATTTTTAACAATTAATTTTGACGGAAGTATTTTTACAAAAAGTGATCATTTTTGTTAATTTTAAATCAATCTATTCGTTATAGATGGAAGATTTGAGTAATATAGTTAATTTGTTGACTTACATGTTAAACGTTGGTCTCGTCGAAGAAACCACCGTGCTGTCTGCGAGAGATGGTTTCTTCGACGAGACCAAAGTTTTACATTGAAAACGAAAAAAATTAAACGTTTTCCTCTCTTGAAATTATACCACAAACCCCTTAGTTCTCGAGGTACGGTAATTAAATCGTCGGATTTTTTACCGAAAAACGCTTGCACAAAAATTACGAAATAAAAGTCTGGAAAAATTCTCGCGAACTGAACGAAAACCGATTAAACTTTTTACTATCCCGAGGTTTTCCCTTGAATCCTTGTCGTTCTCGCGTTACACGTTATTTTTTCATTCTCATAATTATCCTTTTTTTTCAAAAAAATCAAAATATCTTGAGTAAAAAAGATCGTACGAAGCTTTAAAAAAACAAGACTGGAGCTTGAACTTCCCCCTTTATGATTCCGGTCGAAGAAATGCATACATAAAATTCTATCGGTGAACGGGGTCCCTAAAAAGAAACAAAAAAAAGGCGAAAAATCGTCGTTTTCGAAAAAGGGCGTTAGTCGTTGAAAAAATTGTAAAAAAAGTGAAGAAAAAAATAACGAAATGAAGATGAATTCCTTCCGTTCACAATGCCGTTCATTAAATTCATTTATGTCAACTATCGGCGAATTGGCATAAAAATCGTTCCGGAACTTTTCGCCGGTAGTGTACATGCATCCATATATATATATATATATATATATATATATATATATATATATATATATATATATATATACATATTCCATCCGTTCTTCTGCGTACTCTTCTCTTTTCGTCCCATCTCGATCACTCCGATGCACCGTACTCCATATGCGCGTTTTTCCATCGCAATCCAGATCAACCGTATACTCCACCTACCGCGATGCGTTTGCGAGATCGTCTCCAGAACAACCGGGATCCTGCTCGTGTTCCGAGGGAAACAAAAGTTGCCGTGCGCGATCTGCTCCTCCCCTCGACTCCCCTCTCCCGCCGTACGTAACAATTTCTTACGCGAAAAACGTGTGTCTTTCTTTTTCGGTCGGCGAGCTCGGTCTCGTCGTCTCGAGGAGGGCAAGGTGTGCACGTGAGGATCCCGCGGTGAGTCTCGAGGGAGTCGTAAACGATCTCGCGAGAAATCGAGAACAGAGGACAAGTTCCCGCCTCGCGCGATGCTTTCTTTCTCCTTAGTTTCTTTCCGTTACGATATTTCCTTTCCTAGGAACCTGAAACACTCGCGGCAATAAATGTTTGTTCTTTTTCGTTTTTTTTTTTTGCATCCCGCGAAAGAAATTCCGCTTGTATCGCTGTAACTGAATTATCCGAAGGCGCGGCGCCATAAAATGCTCCAGCGAGCATCTCGGGTATTTTCGATTTCTCATTCTCGGGGAAGGCAAGTGGTCATTGGAGAAAAGTAGCATGATCGATGTAGTCCAACGAGAGACACTAATGATGCAAGAGCAAGAGGAACGCGTTCGACGCGTTTTGTACTCGGTCTCATTAACACCCTCGGTGTTAATTATGCTCCTCGCGGCGATCCAGAGGGCCCTAATTGCCGACAATGGTTGCTCCCCGAGACTCGTACCGCTTTGACTAAATACGACGAAGCTCTCGAAACGCGCCGAGTTGTGGACGTAAGACACGTTTATACATACGCACGACGTTTCGGCTCTTCGAAATCACGAGAGTGCCGCGCTCCCGCTAGCCGCCTCTCTCTCTCTCTCTCTCTCTGTCTCTCTCTCTTTTTTTCCTGCTCTTAACATCTCGAGAAAAGATATGTTCCTTACTCTCAGGGCTCATCTCATCTTTTTAACAGTGTTTTTTTCCTCCTTTCGTCTCCTCCGCACGTCGAGCCTCTTACACTCACAGCATCTCTCTCCCTTTCTTTATTCATCCTGAACGAGATCATCGCACGTGTTTACGTGCTAAGCAGCCTAATGGAGGCTCTCTTGTCGCTTCTCGTCAAGTTTGCTCTATCTTTCCTTCTTTTTTCTCCTTTTCGCTCTCTCTCTCTCTCTCTCTCTCTCTCTCTCTCTCTCTCTCTCTCTCTCTCTCTCTCTCTCTCTCTCTCTCTCTCTCTCTCTCTCTCTCTCTCTCTCTCTCTCTCTCTCTCTCTCTCTCTCTCTCTCTCTCGCTCTTTCTTTTTCTCTCTCTGTCTTTCTGACTAGTGATCCGCGGGCTACAAACAGGTTTACCGAATATTTCGAAGAAACTCGCGTGGTACGAAGAAAAGAGACGGAAGGCTCGTGCGTCTAAGGAAGCGAGACGAAATCTTTTCGATATATGTGCCAAAGAGTCGTGTCCGAATGTGCCTCGTTCGTGTTTTAGTGTACGAGGCAGTAAAAGCTGCTCCGCGTGCTCTCGCCGCCACTCCGGGATAATTGAAGTAACGAGGCGCGAAAAGAGAGAGAGAGAGAGAGAGAGAGAGAGAGAGAGAGAGAGAGAAAGAGAGAGAGAGAGCAACGAGCGCGGATTTGTCGATTTCTCGAACGAGCGTTACGCGCGAGCCAAATTATTACTGTATATACAGAGTAGTTTCGAGGGCAGGACGTACCCTCTTTCTCAACGAGAGTACTCCGCGGACTGACCGCCATAAAGCCCCACGCCCTGTACATGATCATTTTCCGCTACGCAGCTACCCGTGCGGAAATCGTCGTAGGAATCCAGTTGGATTTCCATACTTGTCCCCACTTCCTGATAGGGATCCAATGGGTCATCGCATTGGATCCGTATAGTAAAACGTCACGCTCGTACATTGGATTTTAATCGAGATTCTCCTTTGGCGTAAATTGTACGAATCCAATTTGAATCGTAAAATTTTCTACATTTGAGGTACAATCCGATACGGTTTGATGGAACCCATGGCATTCTGTACTTTGAATTTTCTAAAGACAATATGAATGTATATACACAAAATTCGTGGATCTTGCGAAAGTATAAATCCCCGAGTCGAAATTTTCGAGTCGCGTTCAACCCACAAAATGAAGGCGAGCAGAAATCGGCGTGAGCGGATTATTGGGTATCTAAAGGAGGGTACAATGTTTGAAAGTACCATGCGTTAGAGCCTCCGATGAACCTCCGGCATGGCAGAAAGTAGACTTTTTGACTCAAAGGAGGTCAGTGAGGCTCACAATTGAACCTACGGAACCTCAGGTCGGCCTACTTCGAGCGCTCCCGCAGAACCTACTGCCCCCCCTTTCGGCCTACTGTACACTGCTAAACAAAAAATTAATTTATATAGAATATATTTAAATAAAATAGGTTTTTTCCTTGTCTCACAGCCTACTACGATCATATTTCTTTCGAAGATATTTATATATATTAATAAAGATGAGATTCAAATTAATCTTTATTTGCTTACAATGTACACTGTAAAGCTAAGTGTACTATATGCATAAAATATTTCATAAATCGAAAATAAAATGAACTCCTTAATTGAGAGCCTTACCACAAGGATTTTTATCGTAATTCGTCATTCCCTGGCCTATAGACATGATTTTTTTCGAAGAAAATATTTGCCCTATATGCGACTTGAACCTAGCCTACCTACTCCTAGCTACGCTCCGCTGCCCCTATGCTACCGAGTGCTTATAACATTTTGGTCGCTGATATGGCATAAGAGGCCAAATGAATACCTCTAACTATTTGTTGTATCACATAAGCTATATCAATTAGTTAATATGATTGTGATAATTAGAGAGTTTCATCGAATAACATGCTATAGATTTTTCAAACACACACACACACACACACATATATAATATATATATATATATATATATATATATATATATATATATATATATATACACACATACACACACACATATATATATATAAATCCTGTCTCTCCACCTTCTCTACCCCCCCGCCCCTTTGATATGAGTGTTGCAATAAAGATGGACCGTTAGTTCAATCAAATAAAAGAATGGTTAACTCTACGAAAATTCTATTTAAGGTAAATTTTTTAAAAATTACTAGATCCATTCAGTGAACTTAACTAAATTGTTTTTTTGAACAGATAAAAATGTTGAACTGATGAAACCGAATCACAGATTTATTAGGATCAAATAAAATATGTAGTTATTGGACGATATTAAATAGATTGATTTTCTATAAATAAACATTTTTGAAATCAATAATTTTAATAATGGAATGCAATAGGAAAAATTTGGTTCTATGAAAAATCTATTTAATTCAAATAAAAAAGAATCAAATAGACGCGGTTAGTTAATATCATATTTAGCGGAAAAAAATAAAAATATGCTTCATACATACACGTGGAAATATTTTTTAAATTTTCGACGTGCTAAAAATGAAAACAAAGAAAAATCAAATATTTCATTTAGAATCGACGGTAATCGGCCGTCGCCATTTATCAACTCATTATTGAATTAACAAAAAAAAACAAAACGAACAAAAACAAAAAGAAAAAATAAAGAAAAAATCGAATGAGGTTGAATTCTAAACTGACAATTTCAATCCTTTGGAACATGAAATAGACTATAATTAACACCCTAACGTTCCATATAGATATCAACATTATATGTAATTTAGATCTACACTGCCAGCCAAAAGTTTTCGGACACTCCACATGATCGCAAAACTTTTGAGCGCTGGATAATTGCCAAATAATGTTAGAGTAATATAATTCATTTCCTTTATTATTTCACGAAGATACTATAAAGATCTATATAATTAAGTAATTATACAGAGCTTTATAGTATCTTCGTAAAATAATTATTATTCTACCATAAGTTTGCAATGATCCAAAGTGATATTAAGTTTTGCAGTTATCTGAAGTGTCCGAATACTTTTGACTGGTAGTGTATATTTGAATATATTAATGCAACTACATATTTCGAATATAATATATATATATATAGTATTATATAATATATACCGTCGCTTAAAAGTTTGGATACACCAGTCGATATTTCTTGCTGCACTAAAAGTTACACAGCTTCGTAAAAAAAAAGATAACCAAATTTACCGAACGGCGTTTTGACGGGAATAAATTCAGCTTTATATTGCTTTTCTGAAATATTTTTTTATAATTTTCTTTTCGACCCGGTACGCACTTTTATATGTGACTGATTTTCGGCTTTTTTTCGACCATCGAGAATTGGGCGCATGACTTATGAAAAAAAAGTTTGTTACGTTTATCCATGATAAACTTGAACGGGGTAGCAGGAACTCCATTTGCGTTTTTTATAAAGTTTTGTACGATTTTTTTCGCAATGTTGTTTCATTTTTTGCTAAAAAAGACTCATTCTAGATAATGCAATGTAACTCAAGAACTAGAGGGCTTAAGAAGAAATGTCAAGGACGAAAAGCATCGCGTAAGCTTATACTGGATAGACTGGCATTTTTTAAGAATTTTCCTGTGAGATTTTTTCTCACAGGAAAACGCCCATTAATCCGACAGAATTGGAGTAAGACTATATACAAGCATTCTTTTACGAATTGCCTATAAAATAATAATAAATCGATATTGAGCAAATTTGATTGTTTTCGCATATTAATATTGCACTAATAATTTGATAAGGGGACGATGTATTTTTATTAATTTCGTCTTATTTTCGTCATCGAACGGGTTACTGATCAGGCCACAATGGAATGATGATGGGCGAGATATCGAATTTGGGCCGAAAGCAGGTTAGGTGGGGTCGAGGCAAGAGTTTGAGATTGAAAGCAGGTTAAGGAGGCCTGTGCTCTGCCCGTTTCACTAAAACTGGGGGTCGAGAGAAGGTTTGGGAGGTCTAGCCGAGGCTACCCTGGACCAAGAGGAGGTCTCTTCATGGCACTGAACTCGACGAATGAGGTTTCGTCGGTTCAACGGAGGCTAGCGGCTTATGTATTACAAAAGAAATGGGTCCTGCGAGGGTTCAGAGGAGGCTAAAAATTTCGACTCGGGTCGCTTAAAAAAGTATGCCGTAAAAATGGATTTGAATGACATCACTGGAAATCCATTGTTATTATCGTTTGTTACTTATTTTACTGCACTTTGACATAATATCACCACACACGCGCACGCTCGCGAAGCGGATTATGTTGCAACCCGCGGAGTTTTCATTCGTGATTTTTCACATATTGGGAGTACAAATAAGGCTCCGCTGTGTGACAAAAGATGGCCCCACGTGACGTTATGGTTGAAATTGTCAGATGTGAAATGTCATATCGTATGGTTGGACATCTGGCAAGACCGTAACCTTGACATAAAAGCGATTTTGTATCAGCATCACATAATTTGTTTCGTTCGGAAATGTCAAGTTTTGAGCCGAATAAGCGTAATTTGCGGGAACTTTTGCATTTGGCACGAATCTCCCTCCAATAATGCTTCCAATTCCGCGTCTTCATTTCGGCCTTCCGCTTACTTCCGAGACTTACTTGTACTGCCAATATTTTCGATTTGAACGTCGTAAGAATTCTCAAACGGCGTTCATCATCATTCAGGAATAGTGCAATATCCAATCTAACCCCAACGAGGATTCCCCCGATGCAGTGTCCCTAACAAATCCCTATAGATTTGTGCGTGCATCTGGGACTCCCCAACAAATTTGTGCACGGGATCGCGAAGGGATATATTTTTTGGGAGATTCTCAACCAGAATTTGTTGGAACCCAAACAACGTCATTCGGAAAATAGCGCGCAATCCACCTGGATTCCGATGTGGACTTCCTACGTGCGGCGTTCCTATTAAAACCATATAGGGATGCTGCACGTAGCGGCTCCACATTGGGATCCAAGTGGATTCTGCACTGTTCTCCTATCAACGTCGTTTCCGAATTTTCTACTTGAAACTCTCAACCGGTATTTGTTCGATGTCCCAGAAAAAGATATTCCTTCGTGATTCCGTGCACGAATTTGTTGGGGAGCCCCAAGATCTTTATAGGGATTTCCACATCTTTATAGGGATTTGTTAGGGACACCGCACGTAGGGAGTCCTCATTAGGATCCAGTTGGATTCAGCACTGTTCCCCGACCAAAGTCGTTTGGGAATTCTTGCCACATTCGAATGAAAAATATGTGAAAAGTCACGAGAAAAAACTCGGCATGTTGAAAGGTAACTTGCACTCTTCGTGGACATATAGGTGTACGGCGATGTGTCAAAGTCCAGTAGAATAAATAACCAACGATAATTATCAACGGTGGATTTCCAGTGATGTGATTCAAGTCGATTTTCCAGATATACTTTTTTAACCCTTCGTTGACACTTATATTTAGCCACGATGTTAACACACTGGGTCAATTTGACCCGAATAGTACTTCATCCACCTGCCATTAACGACCCTACGGTCGGTTTTTATGGAAAGGATCAGGAATACACCTTAAACGTTTCTTAATATGTCTGTATAATTGAAATTCGAAAAGCACACAATTGAATTATTGTAAAAATTATTGAAAACTTTGCATTTTGGTAAAATGAGCATTTTATTTCAAATGTCTCCGGGTCAAAATGACCCAGTGTGTCAACGTAGGGCTAAGGCGGTCATCCCATGTGTCAGGTTCAAATAAATTGAAAAAAAAAAACGTTCCCACAAATTGAAAAAAATGTGTGCGTGGTATATGGACCCGGGATAGCAGACTAATGGTGGGTCAACACTTTCTTTGTGTACTTGAACTTTTGACCGCGTTTCTCTCAAAACAGTATTTTCCTAATTGCCTTCCATGATATCTGCTATAGTTTTTTTAAGCGTGTAAAGTCGAAAAAAAATGACGAAACTTGGAACTTAACTTTGAAAACCGTGCCAAAAAGTCAATTTTCGATATTTTTACTTTACTCTAGTTTCGGCAATAGCCTCAGTTCCACAAATTGAAATGCCGTTTGATTATTTTATTTCAGATGACCAAAACTTTTTTCACACATGAGTGGCTTCCGAACGCTGTCAACTATCCGAACGAGTCGCTTCAACTAGTTGAATATATTTTTTTAAATAAACTTCTGAGGGACTGTAATAATGTTAATAAATGTGTGGTACAAATTCAAAGATAGTGCGTTTTAATGGTTTATAAAAAAAATCCAAAAAAGCAAAAAAATAGCGGCCACCTGGGATGACTCCGTTAAGTTATTCACACTTTGTAAGATGAGATTTATATATTTTTTTAATCCACTCATTTAGTATACCTATATATTTTGTTTTCTTCAGATTCTGTTCGATAATGCGAGAATTCTTCAGGATTCAATTTGGATTCATACATTCCAAAGGGGAATCCCGATGCGAATCCAATGTACGAGGTGACGTCTTAGTATAGGGATCTTGATATAGAACTTCAATTATTTTTTAAACTAATCAACATTTATTAATCTTTTAATTTTGGAAGAAAAAAATCAGTCTTTATGATTTGTACCATGCAATATATATTTTTTATTATACCTTTATTTTTCCCATCTTACCCCGTATGTGGGGCAAAATGAAACAGCGCTGGGAGAATGATGGGACACGAATTATTGGCATCTTTCGCATATGAAAGTGGTTTCATTCTCAATACCAGCAATTTAATAAGCCAATCGTCTAAGTTCTGTAGGATTAGTCCGAATAATCTTGCTTCCATATCATTTAAATCATTTGTAAGTTATTGTTCTTCCCCTGGTAAAAACACCGGTTGAAGAGGAACCAAATGGTTTACTTGTTTCGTTTCACCCTTTCTAACGTAAATAGTGGTACGTTGTAAAATATTGCGGCTTTGCGATAGCTCGTATTAATCTTGCCCCATTAGTCGCTCAACGAATTAACAAAAACCCACGCAATGACCTTGAAAAATTCTGACAAACCAGTCTTATTATATTAATAATTAGTACTTTCATTGTGTTTACCTACCTGTCTCGAATCGATATCAGCAACTTAAATGAACCGAAACAATGTTGAGGGGTTATACCAGTGTGACACTAGCAAAAAAACGATAGTTCAATCTTTAAACGCGTTTTCCTCGAAATTAGATTTTCCAAATTTGCAGCCATTGTAACTCAAAGAGCAATTATACGATTGACTTGAAATTTGAACTGAGTACTCTTGAATATATTTACTACAATGACGTAGGATATTTTTGATTGGATAAACATTGACGATTTTGCATTGAAAAAAACGACAATTTTATAGGAAAGAAAACAGACTTTTTCATAACTACGCCATTTTGTTAGATTTTGATATTTTTCGAAAATCCTACGTCATTGTACAGGATATTCCTTCCAGATTAAGGGGGGATTGTCTTTTTGTTTCGCAAAATTTACCGCTTTTTGGGAAGAAAGTATACAACGGAAAACTTGTGAAACTTGGCATATAGTTTTATTGATCTGTTTACTACATACAAAAATTTTTTTAAACAATTTCATCAAAAAATCCGCCTCCCACCCCCTCGACGCGCGATGGTCCTTTTTTGATGGTGTGCACGATTACAGCCTTCACGTTCATCCTGCAACAAAAACCCAAAAAGCATTTTACTTTAGACACATATAGCTATCGTTCGATGAAGGGAAAAAAAATTGACGATTTGGTGACGTTTTGAACTTGAAGTATCGATTTTTCGAAAAAAATTGATCGATTTTTTGTTATAAATAAAAAACTATTAAACGTATTGCTTTTTTGCTTCATCAAACGATAAAAGGATGTCAGCTGAGCATTCTGTCCAAATTTGAAGGCAATCGGTTGAATCGTTTTTGAGAAATCATGCACACCACCAAAAAAGGACCATCGCGCGTCGAGGGGGGTGGGAGGCGGATTTTTGGATGAAATTGTTTAAACATTTTTTTGTATGTAGTAAACAGATCAATAAAACGATATGCCAAGTTTCACAAGTTTTCCGTTGTATACTTTCTTCACAAAAAAATTCCCAAAAAGCGGTAAATTTTGCGAAAAAAAAGACAATCCCCCCTTAACGACATTTTTCCCTTTTTCGGTTTCAGCTACTCAATCGGCCGGAATCACCCATGTAGAGATTGACCGTTGGGCCTGGGACGGGCCTTCACAGTTAGGCTTTCTAGAATATTGGGCCGTGAGTATTTTCCAATGAGGTGCTTTTGTAGAAATGATAAGAACGGCCGGATATCGGCCTACAGAGCCAACAATTATTGGGCCAATGATTAAATTGATTGTAGCGCCAATGTTGGTGATTGCACTTGGCCCTATGTGGTCCCTCTTAAAGGTTCTATGTAGAAATTGACCACTGGCTCTATGATGGGCCTTCACAGTTGGTCTATCTAGAAGTTAGTCTATCTAGAATATTGGGTCGTGAATTTGTTTGGGTTTTGTTTGGGTGCGTGATAAATATTCAACCTATATCGGGCCAAGATTGGCCCGAGATTGTTCCTTATGGATACTTATTTCATGGAATAACCTTGAAATAAATTGTGGTTTGCGTATATGTCAGATTTCAAAATTGGCATATTTCACTTACTTATGTTGGTTATTTACAAATGCCAATAATAGGCCGAAACTTGATTACAAAAACTGAACTACAAAATATAGACGATTAATATATGACGTTCCAGTTATTTGCCTATTCTGGCACAATATACAGATAACGAATAACCCGAGGCTTAAATAAAATAAAAGCAGGTATGGTCTGACCCACTTAGCCAATAAAGGGCTTAGATTAATTAAATGTAATTTCCAGTATTTTAGCATTGCCAGTTTTAAAATTGGTAAATTTCGATGAACTATCACGGCTGTTTATTGGTTTTAACAGATGGGCCAAGACAGGCTTTAGGGATGGGCCGATATTGTGCCAGTTTTGAGTTTAGAGCGGAACAGTAATGGGCCAATATTATTTCTCTTTTGTTGGCTTATACGATGGTCCCAATATTGGCCTGATCGTAACATTGGGCAACTCATGGCAACCTCTACATGGGCATGTCAGCAGTGGAGGAACTTTTTTTGGCGCCTTCGAAGGCAGCGCACAGCTCGCTTAGATCTCAATATTTTTCTATGCAAAAATTATGTAATATAGGTCAAATATAGCCAAATATATTCTTAATTTTCCGAAACATTTAATTCAGTACTTTTCTTCCCAAAAAATTCCCGAAATCACCCAAATTTTTAGCGTTCACACTGGTATAGCCTCTTAAACTTTGCCAAAAAATCGATATTGTTTTCTCACTCGAGACACGTGCCATAGTTGATACTTTCACACTCATTTACCTTACCGCCTCTTAAAACTCCAACGGGAGCACTGTGCTCGCCCGCACTGTTCAGTACCTAGGCTTATGATTCATCTTGCCCCGTGTATCCGTCTTGCCCCGGGTTCCCCTTTAAAAATCCAATTGGATCCCTACGACTATTTCTGCACGGCGTCCAAAGAGATCATAACTTTATCGCGACATCAGAAATCTTCGAGGCTGCGAATACTACGCCGAGATTACGAGCTCCGTTATTTTATGGACGATTTATCCAACGCAACACCTATATTCAATTGTTCGAAATAAAATTCAGCCGAGCGAGGAAAATCCTTTATTTTTCGATGCGTGAATTACCGTGCGCCTGTACGGTAGTAGAATTACATCTCTGTTAAACAAGACGCGTATAAAATCAAGACATTATTTATTTCCGACTCTGCACACACACACACACACACACACACACATATGCGTGTAAATATGCTCCGTATGTTTCAGTATTGCCAGCCCACTGCATAGGGGCCCGTGATAAAATTGTCTCGCCGTTTGCTGCTGAGCAAACCCGAAGAAACTCCGGTGGTTCGTTGTTTCGTCTCGTGTTATATTCGCACGCCGTATTACGTCGGGGTCTTCGAGTCAATCGACATCACAGGAGCCTTCATATATTTCGTCGCCCCTCCTGGTCCTCCTGCCCAGAAATACACCTCGCGACACAAACGCGTCTGCGTCCGGCCGTAGAGAAGATATGTCGTTGTGGCGATATTTTTTCTTTTTTTACTGCCAACCGGAGAGACGTTAAGCTCGTGCCACCTACGCACGTGTCGTAAATGCAAATTCTCGGTATAGTCCTGGACCCGGTGCGATTGTGAGGACCGAGTCTTTCTCGCGGGCACGCGCGTGTGAAGAGATCATGAAACTTCTTCTTTCCCGCCAGCCTGGGCGTATGCGGTTCAGCATCCGTCGAACTATAGATGTATACATTGGTATATATGTCTTCTGGGCATTTCTTGGTTTTTGCGCACGTCCCAAGAAAATCACGAAGGAAAGAGTAAGATCTCATCCGTACGGTCGGTATAAAGCCCTGATGCCGGAGAATAAAGATGTCCGTATCAATTCGACATCCAATTGCGCCTTCTCTCGCCTCGTTCGCAGGCGTAAAAGTCCTACGAGTCGAAGCTGCCACATCGCCCCCTCTATCGGCTACATACCGAGACTCCTGTCCCGCGGTTAACCTCAAGTAACGTCATGAATCACGCGATGATGGTCAACGGTCTATCCAAGAGCCAATTGGATACCAGTAGAAATGAAGACATTTAGAGTATGTATAGGAGACGTCCTGAAAGGGAATATCCATTTTCTATCGCATGCCTTATCAGGACGGCTCTCTAAGCACCACCTCTCATGGAAACCCGATTGAGAGACCAGCGGTCCCTTCTCGCTGTTTCGTCGATTTTTTTCTTCCTTCTTCGTCCAATGGCCAAGAGACGACCATTCTTTAATGCCACGGGAAAGATGTTCTTCGGGTGTTGGAAAATTACAGCCCCCTTCGCCGTGCGAGAGCACGTCGTGCTTCCTCGGCAAGAGATAAGACAAAGACTTCCAGCGTGTGGACCCTTTCGTGCCTTTGGCTACTGACTTTTCGGCGCCTTCTGCCCCATTATGGCCGTATCGCTGAATCTGTCATTTTGTTAAGTCCCCCGGGCACCGGTATAGTCGGGCCAAAGTCCCCGAGGATCCTTTTTTCGTGAGAGACTCTCGCCGTGTATTGCGCTACCGCGCATGCCCGTCCACGATGAACGACAACAAAAACGCCGGTGGCATATCACGACTATCTCATTCGCCAGAAGACGAAAGACCTCTCGACGCTGTACAAAAGTGGAATCTTAAGATCCCTTAATTAGGGGGAACAGTCCCCTGTTCCGTGGTGTATCGTTAACGTATTGTACGATCTTGGTCCGGTTACTATATACGACACGCAATTGGGACTTGTATCGTAATTCAGTTGAACACGATCTCTCGTCCTTTTTCATTCTGGTCACAAACGGCAAATAATTAGGAAGTTGAGTTAACCCGGAATATCGGCGAACACTATCATGTACCAACTCATGTAAGTCGGTTGTGCCGGATATGGCACACAAACCGAAGAATTGCTATCTATTCGCATCGAAACCGATGACAAGTGGTAGTCCCGACTCTTTTTTTTTCTCCTTGTGCGTGCCTGAAATGTTCTGCCTATTTTCAAGACCTTAGACTCCATTTTGGCATATGTTGAAGGCGTTCGACACCATTCCAGCCTATTTTAAAAGTCTTTGGCTCTATTTCAGCCTATTGCGAAGGCCTTTGGCTCCATTTCAGCCTATTTTAAAGGCCTTTGACTCCGTTTCAGCCTATTTTGAACGCCTTTGACTTCAATTCAGCCTATGTTCAAGGCCTTCGACTCCGTTTCAGGCTACTGTGAAGGCCTTCAATTCCATGTAAGCCTCACTTGAGGCTACTCAATGCTAGAACTCCAACTAGGAGCCTCAAAATGTCATCCATATAAACTTTCCTGCTCCTCCTTTGCTGCTGATAAGGCTTACCTCCTGCACAAAACCTCATACTCCTACCTGACCCAGTTCAAGTAGTTCTAGCTCCTCTTTTCATTGCGTTTGGACCAACCGAGCACGTTGGTTTCGACGGAACATATGATCACGATAATGATAATTATTATTCATTTACTAATCACATTTACAAACCAACTAAGTATTTACTTTCTTACTCTATCAATAAGGTAAAGCGATAATTCGCAAACAACACTGTTAGGGCAAACTTCGAAAATTTGTGATGAATACATGTAAAGCTTCGCGGAGCTTTAGTACTCGCAGCTAACGGGATTTTGTGGGTTGAGTTCGACAATTTTGGAAGAAAGACGTTTCCCATAGACGTTGTACGACAATGTCTTGCAAATAGCACCTCTTTCGGTTATTACGCCAGGTCGTTGTAGATTTACGCCCGTCCACATTCTCGACTGGTAGTACCCCGTACTTAGGGATAAATTTGCTTTGATCCTCAAGGAGGCGCAGAGAGAGAGAGAGAGAGAGAGGGCGGGAGAGAGAGAGAGAGAGAGAGAGAGAGAGAGAGAGAGAGAGAGAGAGAGAGAGAGAGAGAGAGAGAGAGAAGAGTCACTCACGAGCTGCAAAGGTTCTCGCCCGGCATCCCGTTTGGACCAAGATTCGCAGTGGCGATTCGTAGCAGGTGTGCACGAAAGCGGCACGTGAATGATTGCAACGCGCTTTTCCGCGGTGAATATAAGCTCGCAATCTCTTTAAGCGCTTGTGTTTTCTACCGCGAGTCTCTCTCTCTCTCTCTCTCTCTCTCTCTCTCTCTCTCTTGCACAGCACTTTTTTTCTCTTTCAAAGTGTTGGCTCCGAGACACGTTTATGTTCTCCACCGTGAGAGAAGTTGAGAGAGTCCTGGTTCTGGTGTAAATTATTAGCGGGCGAGATGTTGCGAGAAAGCCCTAAATCATGGCGAGACGCCTCAACAATTGCTGGAAAGTTATATTACTCGCGTAGAGTATTATTTCTCGCTTCAACTTCGTACCAGCCATGGCACTCAAAGTACCATCAAGCTTGCCGTACACGCGAATTACAAAAGTTTACGCGCGAAGGGTTTGCCAAAGTTCCAGCGTAAATTGCTGCTCTATCCGAAGCAGATGGCGGAGAAGCGACTACGTACTACGAGCTTGCGAGAGAAAACACGGAAACCTCAACGATCCAAGATATTTGAGGAGAACTGAGAAGGTGGGAGGGTGATGATCTCGGGGGGAGGATATACCGCGAATCGTTCTTCAGCAAGGATAATGAGAATGCAATCAAAAACTGAAGATTGGCAGCTGTCCTGACACGCTTTCTCCCCCGTCTCTCTTCCTCATTCTGGTCCAACCTCAAATGGGCGTGCGAGTGTCCACCTAGCCGCCTATAAATCTTCCAATATTTCGAGCTTTTTACGGCCGAAACGAGCCACTTGGTATGCAGATGGTATTCATGGTTAGGCGAACGGAGCGCGTTCGTGAGAGGTCCTTCGAACCTGTGAAGGCGCATCCCGCAAATGCAGCTCTCCCTTTCCGGAGCCGACAATCCGCGCGCACATACGCGAGAGAATGAGACGGAAAGGAGCGAGAGAGGCAGTTGCGAAAAGAACGAGACCCGGGCCGAAAAGGAATTGGAATCGTGAACGTGTCAAATTATTGCTAAGTATCCGACGTCGCCGAGGGGCCCCTTTATGCAAAAGGGAAAAGAACTTCGGGTCCTCGGTGTTCCCCGAAGCTTCGAACGATCAGCGGTATATTAGCGTTCCTGCGTACTCGTCTGGTCCCTTCGCCCTCACGCATCCTTCGCGTCCTTGCGATGAGCGGCGCGCGTCTTTCTCCGGAGACACGCGCGCGCCGCGTCTGCGAGGCTCGAGGTCGGCGCGGACTCACGAGACGGAGGGATCCGGGACTTGTATACATGGCATTAAGGGGCCGGTCCACTTTGGAGCCACGAAAAAGGCTACTTTCGCGATTTTTTTTTGAGGATTTTATAAAAGATGTGAATATAAAAGTTGTTGGGCTTGATGAATAAAGTCTTGAAATACATTTTTTTTAAATTTAATTCATTTTTATTCATTTTTGAGTACAAAAACTATAGTTTAAGGGGAGATATACACCTAGGAGCCGGAAAAGGGGTAATTTTTGTGAATTTTTTCAAGGAAAACTATTTGAAATTTCGGATTGAGCGGTTAATTATCTAAAAGTATATACATTCGAAAATATGTTTCATTTTCTTTATTTAAAAATATCAAAAATATACAAGGATATTGTATGATCCTTGGAGCGTCGTAAAAAAATCTGCGTATACGGTACCCACTGGTGTTTCTCCAAAAATCATTTGAAAAAAAAACCAAAAAGATTATTAAATTAGATACTATAATCTAGTACTTGTTATAGCCGATTTTGAGAATATCGTTTCATGACGAAATGCCGGACGTTTGAACATAAATAGTGATTTTTGGGCCAAAAATTAGTTATTATTTTGCCTATGGAACAAAAACTAAGTAACGGAAAAAAAATCCTATGACAAGTACTAGATAATGATGTATAGAATAACCACAAAAAACCTCAAGGCAATCGGTTTATTGGTTTTCGAGAAATTTTGGGTACCGATTTGAAAAACGTGGTTTTGAGAAAAACGCGTTTGAAAATTTGGGAATGAATAAATCATGAAATTTGTCAACTTACATGGAATCATGGATACCATGCCCATAGTGTAGGTCTTCTACGGTCGACGGAATGTTCATAGCTTCTAAATCGAATTTTTCGACCATCTAGGTGTATATCTCCCCTTAACGTAACGCCTCAAAAATAGATGGGCTAGGTAGCTCTATCACCACTCAGCAACGGCTTGTCTGAAACAAAAAAAAATCAAAGACCATTAGATTCAGTATGACACCAGCTACAAAATGACCCGCGGATATAAAGTTTTATCAAAAAATAAAAAAATAAAAATGAAAAAGTGAAATTCAAAATTTTAAAACCATCGAGAGTCATCTTGTTGCGAATCATGTTTACAATATGTGGTTCAAATTTCAAGAGAATCGGTTTATTAGTTTTAGAGATACGATGGAGCTAGATTTTGAAAACGTTGTTTCGAGAAAAACGCGTTTGGAGTTCATACTATAAAGAATTCTTACCTAAACTCAATCGGCAATTCCTGCACCGTACAAAATCCCTTCTGATTGCTCATCATCGTCGATTTCTTCAAGTCTTGCTTGCTTTCGATCTTTTGAAATGTTCAAAGTTGACTGGCCCCTTAAGGGGTTACTCCCACTTGCGATTTTGAAAAAATCGATTTTTTTATTGCATTTCTTTGAAGTATAAGTATCTGAGAATATGTCCTGAAAATTTCAAGTCGATCCGAACAAAATTGACTGAGATATGAGCGTTGAAAGAGACGAATCCGCGTTGAAAGAGCATTGAAAGAGAAACTTTATACGCGTTTTTCTCTAAATGGCATTTCTGAAGTCGGTGACCAAGATTACTCGAACACTAATGAACCGATCTTCTTGAAATTTTGCAGGCTTATTTAATACATAAAAATGTAGTCTTTAATCGTTCGATTTTTTTTCGAAAAAAATGGCCGTTTTATAGCCAAAAAACGGCCGTTTTTTTCGTTAAAATCGAACCATTAACTTTGACCGTCCGCCATTTTGTGAAAAATGAATATTTTTTAAAATCCTTCGATTAAAGACTAGTTTATACTTATATTTGACTAAATCCATCCGCATTTTTTTTAGATGATCCACTTCGCCGCAATGTTGGTCACCGCAAACCGTGTATATAAAAACATTATTTCATTGACGGCCATTTGCCACTAAACAATGTAATATTTTTCAATAAAAAAATTACTGAAAGCTCTTCAAGATGTGTTCTTTAAGATGGTATATTGATCGATTAAAAAAGTTTTGTAGTTTTCTTTGAAAAAAATCATGAAAAAGGCCTTTTTTGCGCTACAAGTGGGGGTAACGCCTTAAGGCCTGAGGCCACTCTATAGGCCGAAAAAATAGGCTCTTTGGGGATTTTTTTTGAGAAAAACTACAAAATAAATCGTGATTACAGAAAAGGGTGTTTATTATACATATCAGTGACTGTATACAATAATTTTTTCAAAGCTATCAATTTCAAAATGGCGGCTGTGCAGCGTTTATCTCAAAACTGTATTTTTCAAGTTGGCCGGAAACATAACTCAGACAATTTTCAACCGATTCACTTGAAATGTTGAGTATATGTTGAAAAATACATTGTCTATGGAAGTACGTAGCATTTTTTTTTTATATTGCATAGTTCATTTGTTATTAACAATTATCTGACGATTTTTTAGGGAAAATTTATGGAAAGTGAATAATTTGCCTGATAATCGGCAGTATTGTTGTCTAGAAATAAAAAAAAAACTTTTGATTTTCATTTGATTTTAATATTTTATAGACCTTTCTGAATACGTCTGTGAAAACCGTTTAATGATACTCATAAAATTATCCGAGTTATAGATATTATATGGAGTACGCTTGGAAAGCGCGGTCGAGACGCAGCAACTTGAAACGCCTTTTTCTTGAAACATTACTTCTCAAATCGGCAACCACGATATCTCGATATCCAATTGGCCGATTGAGCTCAGATTTCGCCAACATCTTCAGTAGCCTGTTTTCCAACGTTGGTAGCAGAATTGAGTGGAAATCATTTTTTTTCTTTTTTATACACAACTTGTAGATTGGTCACAAAAATAGGAAAAATTAATAATCAAAGTTTAAAATGCCGCTATTGAAATTGAAAAAATTTTATTGTTGAATCTGGTACCAATAATCACAGCACTTATACAGATTAAGAATATGTTTGGTTTTTTGTTCAGATTTATACAACGTCCACAACACTGGTTGCCGATTGGGGGCGTTCTCCGCGCACCTAATATACTCCAAAATAATTTTGTTTAGTTTTTGCATATTCTTGAATGATCAATAAACATGGGTATCTATTTTTTCAGTAATTCTTTTACTTATTCCATACTAAAAATCACCTCCATAATGGCGCTCTAGGCAACAATGCTGCCTTAAGGTAGTACCTCCACAGAAGAGTTGAATTAAGAAATGGTTGAAATTTGACATATACGTTATTTAATACATTATCCAAACATCTGTGCAATTTGAATAAGTTTGACGACCCCAAACCTGAGATATTTACACTTGAAGTTGGCTTGGTTTACACGTAACAAATGCGTTATGATGAGCAAACAGAGCATCATTAATTTTACCGTCAAAACTAAAATTAAGAAATTGATAAAAAACGAGGATAAGCTACAGTAAGATATCACGAATAATGTGAAAAAAAATGAGAATGATTCACCATCTAGTTTCCAAGATATAACCATGAGAAGCCTTCACAATTTTGGTGCAAAGCCTGGCAAAGCCTGGAAAAAAAACAATTGGGGCAAAGCCTGGACAGTCCCGGCAAAAAGTTTACTGGCAATGGTCGATCAAAAACACAATACAAAATATATTTTACGGCAATAAATGATATCCATCGTATTATCTACTAGTACCGAGTCAATATTGCGTAGTTTTTAATTTTATTAATTACTAATTAAACCAATTATCAATCTTTTAAACATGAACATGGTATGTAAATTTTTGGTTGAGATTTTCGCAGAGGAACTACCTTAATGGACTATACCAGTGTGACACTTAAAAAAAAATCGATTATTTTGCCTTTTTCGTCAGTCCATTGCCAGGTATAGCTGATTAGCAATTTTCATGGTAAATTTCATTTTATCTCGCAAAAATCGATAGTTAAATCTTTAAACGCGTTTTTCTCGAAATGAGATTTTTCAAATTTGCCGACATTGTAACTCAAAGAGCAATTATCCGATTGCCTTGAAATTTTAACTGAGTACTCTTGAATATTTTTACTCTCCAATGACGTAGGATATTTTTGATTGGATGAAAATTGATGATTTGGCATTGAAAAAAACGACCATTTTATAGGCAAGAAAATAGATTTCTTTTTCATAACTACGCCATTTTGTTAGATTTTGATATTTTTCGAAAATCCTACGTCATTGTACAGAAAATACCTTCCAGTTGAACGACATTTTTTCCATTTTCGGTTTCAGCTGCTCAATCGGCCGGAATCATGTCAGCAGTGGAGGAACTTTTTTTTGGCGCCTCCGAAGGCAACGCATAAGTCGCTTGGATCTCAATATTTTTCTATATAAAAATTATGCAATATAGGTCCAATATAGCCAAATATATTCTTAATTTTCCGAAACATTTAACTGAGTACTTTTCTTCCAAAAAATTCCCGAAAATCACCCAAATTTTCAGCGTTCACACTGGTATAGCCCCTTAAGGTGGCACGAGCACCTTTTTAATTATTATATCGCTGCTGGATTTTTCGTAAACTAATGATGATGCAAATAGGTGCGTATGTTTGAAAATCGAAGCGAGATTACCAACTACACAGGCTTAATTTGTCGATATTATCGAAATTATTATTATTTATCGAAATTATCGGAAGGTCAGAATGATGAATAAATGAGGTTAGAATGATTTATCATGGAAAACGCGCCCTTACTGTTTTCTCGTGCAGTTTTATTCGCATTTCGCAATCACATGAATATAGGATCAAAAAGCGTCACGTATTCCATAGATTTCGAGAATTACAATGGCATTGAAAAACAAAAAAGCGTTTACTAAACGTCTCGATGAGAGTTCCGTAGTGAATAGCGGCCATTAGTCTTCGAGCGAATAACCCTGGCGAGATCGAAAAAATAGGCTGCTCCAGATAGGTTAGAGTAGAGGATTGCATGCGCCAAAAATCATCCCAAGAATAAAAATATCGCGCGGCGCGAGCCAATAAAGCAAACGTTTTCTTGCTGCTCTCGGTCTTTCTTTTGTTATTTTATTTCTTCTTTGCGTTCTTCCATATTTTTCGCTTCGGTAAAGCGCGTGAAACGCGGTTGATTTGTCCGATTAGGCTCTATTAGCCCATGTATCCACTAACCACTTAGAGCCTCGCGGATTGTTCTCGCGAGGCGCGAACGCTTGGCTTCTTTCTTTTCTCATTGCTTCTTTCCTCGCCAAGTAGGTGTTTAAAGGATCTACCGCTCCCGCTCTTTGATTATATCGCGTGCTGTGAGAAGTCCGCGATTCCACGCTGCAATGGACGGTATAAATCAGCCGCCTCGGAGCTTAACGCCGTAATTGTCTGCCAGAAGAGTCTTCTCTTTTTTCCACTTTTCTATACGTCGCGGTCGGATCTATGCTACACATATATTTTGTTACAACCGTCAAAGGCCATGTATGAGAATGGAGACTATCCATTCTGAGAAATAAATCGTTTTTTTTTTCTCACTAATATCATATATGTATTGACTCGATATCAATTCTTTTCATTTGAGACGCAAAGAACAATTATTTTGGATCAACATCAGGAAAATACATTAAAATTACTTGCGCCGTTTTTTAACATTGACCTATACCGCATTTGACGCCTTTTTGTCATGCACTTACTCGCTATGGTTCTGAAAAAAAAAATTCGATGTTTTGTCCATATACGAACATGCTCGTGTACGTTTTTAATTGTCTTCGAGTGTGGGAATTTATTGGGGAGTTCGGGGGGGTATCGGAAATTCGAACGATCAATATTCAGTAGGGCCGAAATTTCGAATTGAGTAACGACGAACGTTCCAATATAGATAGATCGATCTTATCATAGTCTGTAAAACAGTTAATCGAAATTGTGAATACAAAAATCTCGAAGTCGATTTATAGCGAAACACATATACGATTTAACAAAATAATGAGAGATGTAATATCGATTCACCTGTATATATACACCAAACAATTCGAGACGTCAAATCGTTGAATTGTAAATATTACGCCAGTTTACGATTTCGAATTCGTTAAAGCGAAGGACCGAAAAACCGATCAGTTAAGGCCTTAGGCCACAGTAACAGGTATAAAATCATGTGCAAATTTAACAATTTTTTTCGTATGTAAAAGTGATTTACTTATGAAATTAATTACACTTTTATTTAGTATGAATATGAAACTGTGAGCATTTTTTTTTGTTCGATTTACAAAAATGGCCGACTTCTAATATTTTCATTTGTTATATTTTTTAGGCGCTCCGCGGCGTGACATTTAGCATCCACAATTTTTTACCTAGAACAAAAAACAAAAATTCTCGTCAATCTACATGAGAATACCTAGAGAAGTACGCAGGGAATTTTAAAAATATCGTTTTATTCAAAAGTTATAGGTATTTGAACTTAAGGGGTTAGGCCACTCTAGAGCCCGAAAAATAGGCTTTTTGGGGATTTTTTTTCTTCAGAAAAAGTACAAAGTAAATCAATATTACAAAAAGTGTATATACAAAAAGGGATATTGTATCATACACATCAGTCACTGTATACAATAATTTTTTTGAAGCGATCAATTTCAAAATGGCGGCTGTTCAACGTTTATCTCAAAACTGCATTTTTAAGTTGGCAAACTTTTCACTTTCCAAAAACTTGCATAAAAAACGTCGGATAATTGTTAATAACAAATGCACTATGCAATATAAAAAAAAAATCCCACGCACTTCCATAAACAATGTATTTTTCAAGATATATTCAACATTTCAAGTGAATCGGTTGAAAATTGTCTGAGTTATGTTTTCAGCCAACTTAAAAAATGCAGTTTTGAGATAAACGCTGCACTGCCCCCATTTTGAAATTAATCGCTTGAAGAAAATTATTGTATACAGTCACTGACATGTATGATAAACACCCTTTTTGTAATCTCGATTTATTTTGTAGTTTTTATTTTAAAAAATCCCCAAAAAGCGTATTTTTCGGCCTCTAGAGTCGCCTGAGGCCTTAAGAAATCAATTTTCAGTGAAAATTTCTTTATAACTGCTCATAAAGTGCTCATAAAATGAAAAGTTCCAGATTAATCAGAAATTCCGTACGTACTTCTCTGCGAAATGCAATTAGGAACATAACTTTTAAATTTTGAGTAAATCGAGTGAAAATTGTTGAAGTTATTTGTCACGCCGATTAGAAAAAAAGCTGTTTCGAGAAGTTTCGAGTAGTCGGCCATTTTGTATATCGAAAAAAAAAGTTTTCTAACAGTGATATTCATACTAAATAGATGTATAATTAATTTTATGAGTGAATACCTTCATCATGCGAAAAAAATTGTTAAATTCGCACATGATTTAATACCCGTTACTGTGGCCCAAGGCCTTAAAATAGCGATGGGCCAAAATGGCGAACGGTCCGGATAGCGAAAAATTGGGTTCGAGCAATACTACTTGCGCTTCAGGAATGAAGATGGCAGATGGCGTTAGTGGTCAGTCGGGTCAGGCAGCCATGCCGTGTTCGCCATTTAGGTATTCGCCATTTCGGACCATCGATCATTTGCGTTTCTAAGATCTACACATTCGAAGTTTGTAGTCTCGATATACGGCTCTTCGCTATAGACGGTATTACGAATATTGGATACTCACTTTTTTCTATTTCGACATTTTTACCCCCACCCAATGTAACCTTCGTTATTTTAAGAGTTAATAATTCTATCGTTTCGAAATCTTTGTCGTTCTATGTTTGGTCATCCGACATTTTGATCCCCACCCTTCTGTTCGATGCTGCGGAAACCCTTTAGGATTCATATAGGATTCCCATTGGATTTCAATGGGAAATCCCGATTGGAATCCAATGTACGAGCATGACGTCTCGGTCTATACTCCATCCAATGCGACGACCCATTGGATTCCTGTCAGGAAGTAGCGCCAAGTATGGAAATCCAATTGGATCCCTGCGACAATTTCTGCACGGGTTGTCCATTCAAATTCCGTACCTCCGGGTATCCAAACTGGACAAAAGTACGGCGGTAAAGGCGGAGGCGGAAGATGCGAACAAACGCTGCTAATGTGATCGTCCTGGCGTACAAAAAGGCGTAAATCACAGGACACGCTACGCCAAGTACGTGGACCTCGCGGCTTCTCTTGTTTTCCGACAGTCAATATATGGATACATGATCGAATACAGCCGAGTGTAACTCCGTTCGTCGAGGCACGAGACATGACAGTAAATAAGACTAAGCGGCACACGTCAGCGTGGAAACACGAGAGACTTACTCTCTTTCATTACGTTCTCTCCGCGCGAGCTTCGATGCGCGAGCATTCGTATATATACGTTTAACGTATTATATACATATAGATACGTTTCATGTATATACACCGTTCGTGTATTCTAAAAACACGAGTTAGGAGGATGAATTATGGCCTGTCCAACAATATAGCCCATTCGTAGTCGATTGCCAATATATATATATATATATATATATATATACACACACACGTATATATATATGGGGCATTCCACGCCATTTCACCTAGCCCGTGACCCCGACCATTTTCGGTTTGCCTGGTTTTTTTGTAAAATTGTATCCGATGAAAGTAATATCCACACCAATTTTTAGATTTTTATCTCTTCTCACTTAGGAGTTATAATTTTCAAAAAAACATCAATTTCGGAAGTGTTGGAAACGTTTAAACGCTGATAAGTCCTGAACTAATTGAGATATCGACAAATTTCACTATATATGTTTTTTTCATTTTGAATCATACATTCGTTCAAAAATATGACAAAATTATCAATTATCAATGTCAACGTTTTTTTTCTAAAGTGAAAAATATTCTTTTGAAGATGATTGTTTTTTTTTATTTTTTTAAATAAATTCTCTAAAATAGAGTGATGCATTCTATGATTTTTAAGACTAGTCTCATCGTGGGCCCATTGTTCCTGCTATTTTGTTCGAATTAAACATATTTTTTAGTCGATTTTTTATCACTTTGATCTTCAATAATGCTATTAATGGATTTGTGATTTCCAATTCAGCTTCGTCAGGCCTGAAACGGTTTATGTTTCATTTTTGCGGAATTTAATGAAAAAGCAGGATTTTTAATAAAACGTTTTTTTCGTTACATTCTGCACAAATTGAAAGATAAACCAGGCCCGACGAAGCCGAATTGGAAATGACAAAATCATTAATAAAATGATTGGACATTAGAATGATAGAAATCTTCTCAACAAAATGTGATTAATTCGGAAAAAAATAGAAGGAAAAATGGGCCCACAATGAGACTAGTCTTGAAAATCATGGAATAGGTCACTTTATTTTAGAGAATTTTTTGAAAAAAATAAAAAAGGCAGTCATCTTTTTGTAAAATTGTTTTTACTTTAGAAGCAAAAAAAACGTTGACATTTATCACTGATAATATTTTCATATTTTTTAACGAAAGTATGCGGCAAAATGATAAAAAATTATATGGTGACATTTGTCAATATCTCAATTAGTTCAGGAGTTATCAGCGTTTAAACGTTTCCAAAACTTGTGAAATCGACATTTTTTGGAAAATTACAACTCCAAAAAGAGACGGGATAAAAACCTAAAAATTGGTGTGGATATTCTTCTCATGGGGTCCAATTTTACAAAAAAACCAGGGTAACTATAAATGGTCGGGGTCACGGGCTAACAAGGAACATCCCTCAGGAGACACCCTTCGATTTTGTTGGAATTTGGATATGTTCTAAAGCACCGAAAAGTAAGCGGTACTTATTTTTTTTATCGGCGAAAAAACGGTTTTAAGGGATCACTCCTCAATATAGGGGTGGTTCACCCCTTAATTTTTTTTGCAACGTCACTATAGTGGAACTTTCGTTTTTGTTTCATTAAAATCGGTGGACTCCTTGTGTGTGAAACTGCTATATTACCCCTAGAGATGCCTTTTTTCGAGGGGTGGTCTCACCCCTTAAACCCGTTTTTCCGCCGATAAAAAAAATACGCATCGCTTACTTTTCGGTGCTTTATAACATATACAAATTTCAACAAAATCGAAGGGTGTCACCTGAGGGATGTTCCATGTAAGTGAAATAGCGTGGAATGACCCATATATATGTACCTTAGAACCCCGCGTACTATATATATATATATATATATATATATATATATATATATATATATATATATATATATATATATATATGCGAAAAATAGATTTTGAAGCATTCAACTTCCAGGTCCAGCCTCATAGTAACCAACCGTCTCCGTACTCAACATCACGTAAGCCCCAATGTCCACAAAATCACTTTTAGATAAGTGTAGCAATGTCCACACAAACATCATTTCCAGGACCGAGCAGCCTCCAAAGTTGACGATTCGTTAACAATAAAAATGCCGGACCGTCTCCAAAACAGCCAGATGTGCCAACGATCGCTACAACGGACTCGGAATATCCTTTCCCCATGTACGTATGAATGATCGCGGTACTTCGAGAGATCGAGAATCGCTCACCGGCCCCGGGTCGATCTGTGCACATAGTGTATTATATACGAGAGAACGCGTTCGTACGAACACGGCACAGCGGAAAGCGGAACAATGTTGCTTCGTAATATGTTGGACCATTAGACGAAAGGTCATCTCATGAGAGTAAAGTAGAATGTAGAGATGGATATAAGTGTACGTACGGTGTTTAATGTAATGGTACGCAGCTAAATGTAAGGCCCTGCTCATAGGAACAGCGAAAAAGAATCGTTGCGATATCCCGAACGATTTTTCATTCCGCATGGCCGACCGTGTAACTCCGTTCATTTTTCTCTCGTCTTATACGCTTTTTTTTTTCTTTTTTTTTCACCGAAAAGAGATCGTTCGGATATTGCCAGAGGCTCTCGAGCGATATATCGCGAGTGTTCCGTACAGCTCGCTGATTCGATCGTAACGACACTGCGGACTATCAGAGCCGGAGATAGAAATTGAAATGGAGAGTGAAAGAGACCGAGAAAGAGCAGAACGTTCACGAAAAGTGGAGAGACAAAAAAAGTCGAATAAAATAGCACCGTCTCTCTGTGATGACGAGGCACGAACAATTTGTCAGGGAAAGACTAACGAACCCTTCGCCGTTGTATGCAGCCCCACAGCAGAGACAGAGTTCCACTCGAAAATGTCAAGATCGTAGACTTCTTTTCTATATACTACACAACTATATATGTACCGGGTGTCCCATTTTAATCCTACACCGGATCTATCTCGAAAAATACTGCCCCGATCAAGTATTGAGTATGGTGAAACTTATGGGGTTCAAAGGCGGACGTTCGCAAAAAAATGTTGGTCCAAAATTCAGATAGCGACGTTAAGATGACCGAGGTGTTTTTTTTAAATGGAAATTTGACTCTTTTTCACCAAAAAATGTGTCAGATCTAAACTAACAATTTTTGCAGGATTTTTTTATTTATAAAAGCCATAATTTTTAGGTTAGAACACCATTTTTTACTATTCTCGCGCTAGCCAGGATGGTCCACGAGGAGGTAAAGTTTTTAAGGGGGGAGACACCTTTAGGCGAGGAAAAAATCTTGTTTTCATGAATTTTTTTTTTTTAAGGTGGGATGTCTCACGGTTTTTGTGACTTTGGGTATGGTTTGTTACTATTTTTGGCTGGTACACGGTATATTTTTATTTATCTTCAAAAATAGCGGAGGTATGGCCCGGTCTTCTAAACTGGCGTGACGTATAGCTAAAAAACGAATCGACCGATTCTGATGAAGTTTGGTATAAATCATTCTAACCTTATTGTCTATAAGATGACCCTAAATGTTTTTGGAAATAAAAAGAAAATATTTTTTTGCAAGATGTAGCCATTTTTGGGGAAATTCAATCTTTTTGCTTCGAAGCGTACCATTTCATCAATTTTCAACATTTCTCACATTTTCTTGGTTCATATTCTGTGTAAGAGTGTTGATAAAAAAAAGTCTTCTTTGGTTTTTTCATCAGATTAATCTCTCCGACGCTATGACAACATCCGCCTCAATCCATTTAGAAGACCTCTGCGATTTTAACCTTCATCCACCGAAAAGTCATCCGCCTGGACTTCATCCACCTGCCCTTAACAACCCTTCGGTCCCTTTTTCCTGAAAAAAATCCAGGATAAACTTCAAACATTTCTTGATATGTCTGCATAATTCAAATTCGGAAAGTATGAAATTGAATCATCGTGAAAAAATATTGAAAACTTTCAATTTTGGCAAAGTGAGCATTTTATTTCAAGTTCGTCCGGGTAAAATTGACCCAGTGTGTCACGGAAGGGTTAAAGATCAATTTTTTTTCTTGAAAACCATGTAACAGCCAAAAGTAGTAATAAAAGATACTCTAAATTTGAAAAATCGTGAAGAAATCTTTCCTCTTAAAAAAAAACATGAAAATCAGCAAGTTTTTACACTTACATCCGAAGTGCAAGTGTGCATGTGTGTGTGAGTGTGAGTTTGTTTGATACCCCGAACGGACCCAATATTTTTTAACGTCCCTCTGACCCCTAAAAGTTTCACTATATCAATGCTTCATCGGAATAGTGTTTTTCGAGATAAATCAGGTTCAAGATTAAAATTGGACACCCGATATATATATATATATATATATATATATATATATATATATATATATATATATATATATATATACACCAATCCTTTAGCGATAGTCTCGCGTGTCCTACGAAAATACTCTTGGAGAGCCAAAAACCATCAGCACCGCAAGTTGAAGGATGACCCTCTCTCGATCAGCGAACGTCCATAGAGTATATGGTCTACACATACAGGTGAAGTACAAGACCTCTTCTTTGTACGAGAGTTGCAAGAGAATGATCGCCGTGAAAGAAAGAAGAAGCGAAAATCCTCGCTTGGCTAGCTAATGAACCCATTCATTCCCGAAGGACTTCTCGGACCACAAAGAACAAGAAGAAGGAAAAAAAAGTAGCAGGTCCTATTCAGGACTTTTCTTTCTCGCATTATTTCTATCGCCTTTTTTCTATACCCACACAGACACGCGCATGCATATACATAGATGTGTAGATATATTTGTTTCTGGACGGTTGGGCAGGTACACCATTGTCCTTAGACCCTCCAAGCCCCCCCCCTCTCGGCACTTTTGCATATACCTTCTTTGTGGGCCAAACAATGCGGAAAAATGAGAGGCGCGGCAAGTCCGCGTTACCAAGAGCTCAAGCACACCTGGGATTTGCATAGTTTTTAGCATTTCGTCCGTTTGCACGAAGCGTGCGCGTTAAGGGGGGAGATACCTTTAGGCGAGGAAAAAATTGGCCGATTTTCACGATTTTTTTTTTTTTTGAAAGATTTCTTCACCATTTTTAGACTTGGGGTATGTTTTATTGCTACTTTTGGCTGTTACATGGTATTTTTTATTAAACTTTCAAAATGGCGATGGTATGGCATCGTCTTTTCAACCCTTTGATTGCACACTGGGTCATTTTGACCCCATTTTTGTTCTTCCCGCACTCCTACTCTATGGGTCAATACTTGACCCCCGTCCTATATCCTGCCCGAGTAATGAGGTCAGCCGTCGAAAAAGGACCTGGGGTTGAACCGACCCCGTCCATGCAGTAGCGCGGTGAAAGTAAAAACATTTTTTGTTGTTGTGAAATTTGGTGGTTTATTCCTACATGTAAGTGTTACGATAGAAAATGATCGTTGATATTTTTTATTTTGCGCTACTGTAGTATATTGTATATATGTATTTAGAATACCGATCATAAAACTAAAAGCGAGTGTCCGTTATGCAGGAGAGCTATGTGCAAATAGCACCTAATATACTTATGCGTCGATTGCGGTAAATGTCAATTATAATAAGTCATTGTAGTAAAAAAAATCATAAAGTATACGTTCTCAACAATTAATATGCCGAAGGGGTCGATTTTTTTCATTTTTCACTATCCCGAAGATGTTTAAGTTCGAACCGCCGAATACATTTACTTTTTGGAACGACCGTCGACACTGTCTTTTTCGTATCTATAAACCTTCCTCTTTAAAAACCTCGAAGGACTTTTTTTATATTTTGAAAAAGAAATTATGATTTTTTTCGTGCAAGGACGTATTTTTCAACGCATCTCCCACTTCGAACGAACGTTTGGGCACTTAACCCTAGAATGGTAAACTTATTTTTCTGCCTTCTAAAGGCACACTGGGGCACAAATGTACCCCACGCGTTGGACCCAATTATCAGGGTTATAAATAGTGAATAAAATTTTTGGAAGCACATGATTTTCTTCACCCTTTAACGAGGAAGACGACGGTACCATTTAAAAATTTCAGAAAATTCGAAAAGTGTGTCGAAGTTTGATCCGAAGGGAAAAGAAAATGTTTAATTGGTAAAATTGAGTACTTTTACAAAATTCGTGGGGCACGAATGGACCTTAGTGTGCTATTCTAGGGTTAATGTTTGTTTTTTCTTAAAAAATAAACTTTGGGCCATAGATTAAGGATCATTGACTACAAAAAACGTCTCTACAAAAAGAAATGCATATTTGCCGAAATACAACGATTTGAAAAACGTCTGGGGTCGGATCGACCCCATATGCAGTCAAAGGTTCCCGGCGGAAGGGATAAACTGAATTTTCATACCTGACATGACGTACAGCTAAAAAAAACTAAGCGACCTATTCTGATGAAACTTGTCATAAATCTTTCTAAGCTTGTCGTCTAAAACATGACTCCAAATGTTTTTGATGATTAAAAAAAATTATTAATGGATTGCAAAATGTAGCCATTTTTTTCGGAAAATTCAATCTTTTTGTTTGAAAGTATACCATTTCATCGATTTTCAACATTTCTCACATTTTATTGGTTCATATTCTGCGTATGAGTGCTAATGAAAGAAAAATTTATATTGGTTTTTTTCGGATTCATCCCCCCGACGCTACGTGTCACGTCATCCGACACATCCGCCGCAACCCGTTTACAAGACCGTGCCATACCTGCACCATTTTTCAAGATGAATAAAAAAAACCGCGTATCAGCAAAAACTTGTAATAAAACATACCCTAGGTCTCAAAAATGGTGAAGAAGTCATCCCTTTAAAAAAAACATCATGTAAATCAGCAACTTGTTTCTCGCCTAAAGGTATCTCCCCCCTTAAGAATTGAACGTCAAAGGGTGCAGTGTATTCGCGCGACAATGGAAGTGTCCTGCATTTCGCGCGTGCATACGACATGAGGAGGATAAACGCGACAAGGTGCGAACGATGCGGCTCATCAAATTCACGCACCTTTCGCGACTATCTTGCATGGACTTGCGACCCAAATGGACGAGGAAGAAAAAAACATACGAATTGGTAGTTTCGAGCGTCTCGCGCTGTATTGAAATAGAGGGGCTCGTCCGTTCCGTTACAGAGACCTTTTAATATGAACGGGCAGCGAAGGCATTTCTCGCTCGACTCGACAATGGAAACGTTTGGAAAGGCCTCTCATTATTAGCCGGAACATAGTGCAATGGGTGCACGTGTGTATGTATGATCCGCGTGAATTGTCGATGTCCGCGCGGCGTATGGAAAACTCATTTGTGTTGGAGTGTCACTTGATCTCGTCACCTAACCTTGCTATCTTTAAGGCCTTATATACGCGAAAAATTTCAAAATTTTTCATTTTTTTATTCATCTTTGATTCCATTAGCCTGAACGGTTAGGAATATTTTAAGCTTTGCAGAATTGAAAAATTCCAAAAATAAGGTACGATTGCATTTATAATGGATACCGCGCAGCGGGTCCCAACGCCAACTTCAAAGCCGTTTCTCCACGATTCACTTTTTTTTGAACCTTGTGAAAGTTGTAACTCTTGAACGAAGGTTCAGATCGCTTTGAAATTTTTACAACATATCCTTAGTATCATCACCTATCGTGTGAAGCACAGGAACAAAAATTTCAGTGACACAAAAAAATATAAAAATAAAATACCGACAGAACATTAAGTAAACAATGTCAAGTTTCGAATTTTTATTATGATATTTTTTTTTAATATTACACTGAAGATGCATTCATTGTACAATTATAAATATGTTTATTTTCTTTTAGACACCCACATCGATGCCGAGAACTTTCACCATCAACGCGCGCGCAAAAAAATACATTGCTTTATTATGTTATATCTCCGCCATTTGTTAATATTTCTGATTTTTGTTTCATATACTTAACCATGTGTATAAATGATCTGTAAAAAAATGTTGTCAATATATGCGTCATTTTTTTAAAACCGCGTCTAGAAAAGTACTTTCGTATGTATAATTCGCGTATATAAGGCCTTAAGTGCAGATTTTTGACGTATCTTTTCTAACACGATGGGGTCAGCTGCTGATTCTCTACTCACTCATTGTCATTATAGCCCTCGATATGGTTCCGTTATTTGAGTTATGTTAATTTTTTATTATGTAGCTAGCGATATAATAAATAGTTGACAACTAAAAGCTGAACAGCTGTTTTCCTCGTTTTGTTATGGCATTTTTTGGTTTTTGCTTTATGTACTTTGTTTCTTTGCGTTGCCATGTTATTTTTTTTATATTGCTTTTGTTCTTGTATTAATAAGCCTTACACCCGTAGCTAAAAATATAAAGTACGAAATGAAAATTAAAAAAAAATAATAATAGTTAAATAAAGTATATAAGAAAAAAGCGTATCATAGTTATATTTTATTCAACTATTGTTTATTTTTATACTTTTATTTCGTACCTTACATTTTGGTATGGTGTTTTTAATTTTTTTCCGTATACTATGTTATGTTTTTTCCTTAAATACTTAATTAAACTACTGTTTGATTTTGTATTTTAATTCCCTATCTTATATTTTTAGCTATTTTATTTTTGTTTTATATAACTGTTACCTCATACCATGTTATGCTTTTTTTATATACTTTTATTTAACTATTGTTTTTTATCTTTTATTTTTTGTTCGATATAGTTTTTTTTTAATAGTTGTTTAATATTTTTAATAGTTTTTTCCCTTATACTCTGTCATGCTTTTTCCTTATATACTTTATTTAACTATTGTCTATTTTGATATGCTTATTTCGTACCTCATACACTGAGAAAAAAGAATCGTTGAATATGCAAAATGCATTCTGTTGTCTCAAAATTTTGTTGTATTAACAGTTGCTCAGACATGCTAAATAAGCAGATAGTTTAAATGTATCTTTGGTTACTGCCCAACTATACTGTCTTGTTATGCCAAGCAAAAATCGAGTTGAACGTATTTAAAGATACAATTTTGTTAAACCAACTGAATTTTGGATGGATGAATGAACTTTTTTTTCCGTGTACTTTCTTCTATGTATTTTTTTATTTGTACAGCTTTTTCTCTTATAATGGTTATGGTTTTTTTTTATAATAAATTTTATTAAAAATTCGCCATTTGCTAATTTTTATTTCGTGTCTTCTATGTACCTTATTGCCGAAAGGATTCAATGGCACATAACCAACCATCGATCAATTTCTCCGTGCCTTTCGTCTTTCCCCTTTCTTTGCTCCACTCAGATTATGCATCAAAAACTCCTCACGATATTTGCCCGGATACCTTGGAAGTCCATAGCTCTCACTGTCCTTACGGAAAGGGTGCTTCCCAACAATTGACTCCTCCGGTATGTCGTTAACGCCAGAATGTATTTAAAGCCATAATGAACGTTATTTACTCGAACGTTGGGGGGAGATTATTTTTTTTTTCTCGACGGCGAGAATTATCGAGGGAGCAGAGAAGGAGGGGATCATTGGTTTTACGGAGCGATGGGCTATACGAAAAGCCAATGAAAATCACAAAATCTTCGATATAGGAGTATTAATCTCGGCGTAACGACTTCGTTAGCGCAAAGCGGCAGGTGAATTCCCTCTGTCTATATATACAACCGGATTTTTAAGTGACCATTGAAATGTATACACACCTCTCACCTGGCATATACAGACCCACATGCACGCATACAGCCACACATATACATCGAGATGGCACTCGCATGGGCCGGAGTGTCAACTTTGGGTGTCGTTCCTCGTCGTTAACTCTCGTTTCGGTGGGCTTTCTCTAAACGGGAGGAGCCGCGGTTTCTCGCGAGAGGCGAAGATTATGAGAATAAGATGCCACTTTTAAGGTGGTAAAAGGAGAGAACGGAGGAGAGAGACAGCTTGGAAGGCAGTCCCGATATAGTCGAGAGCTAAAAATCACCTCAGCCCACGTAATACACTAACGGCGAAAAGTTTCCGGACAAACATTCAAAAAAGTTCCCGAACGATTTTTTATGCCATTTCGCCGATACTTGACATAAATGAATTTAATAAACGGCATTTTGAAGGGGAGGAATTCACCTACATTCCATTTTTTTTTAAATTTTCTTTTACTTTTTTTACGACTAGTACCCTTTTTGGAAAACGACCATTTTTCGCCTTTTTGTTGTTCCTTTTCTGGTGGACCTCGTTTACAAATAATTTTTTTTTATGCACCGGATTCATAAAGAGGCATGCTCAAGCTTGAATTTTTTTTTTGAGCTTCGAACGATGTTTTTTTCTTGAGATATTTTGATTTTTTTAAGTTACATTTTGAAAAACAACGTGTCACGCGAAAACGACAAGGATTCGAGGAAAATTTCAAGATAGTAAAAAGTTGAATCGGCTTTCGTCGAGCTCGCGAGAATTTTTACAGATTTTTTTTTCACCTATTTTCGGTAGATCACATTTACGTGCCGTAAATGGAGAACTAAGGGATTTGTGATGAAATTTCAAGTGAGGAAAAAATTGCATTTTTCCATATTCAACGCAATAGAATCGGTTGAAATCAATCGATTGATGTGACTAGAAAACTATAAAATTTTAATGAAAAAAAAAAATTTCGAATATAAATCTGATATAATTTTATTGCCTTGAAAATAAAAAAATTAAGTTTTTTTTCTTCTTCTGAAATTTTACCACAAACCCCTTAGTTCTCGAGCTATGGTAATTAAATCCGATTTTTTACCAAAAATGAGTGAAAACATTTTTAAATAAAATTCTGTAAAAATTCTCGCGACCTCAACAAAAACCGTTTCACCTTTTTACCATCTTGAGGTTTTCCCTGAATCCTCGTCGTTTTCGCGTGACACGTAATTTTTGAAATTGTCGCTTAAAATAAATATCAAAAAAAATCGTACGAAGCTTTGAAAAAAACAAACTTGTAACTTGAGCTTCCCCCTTTATAATTCCGATCAGAGAAATGCATAAAAAAGTCTTATCTGTAAACGGGGTCCACCAGAAAAGGAACAAAAAGGCGAAAAATGGTCGTTTTCGAAAAAGGGCACTAGTCGTAAAAAAAATAGTAAAAATTTAAAAAAAAATAAGAATGAAGATAAATTCCTCCCCTTCAAAATGCCGTTTATCAAATGAATTTATGTCAACTATCGGCGAAATGGCATAAAAAATCGTTACGGAACTTTTTTGAATTTTTCCCCGGAAACTTTTCGCCGGTAGTGTATATGCGTATATCGCGCGTGTGTGTAGTGTATAAGACTACATACGACTAGTGTTATACTTGAGAAATCTGGCCATGCGTTGGCACTTGGAATCGGCGGGCGTGGATGAGTTGGTCGCGCGAGTAAATGAGGCATTCATTAGCACCGATTAAGATGCTCGAAGCGCGTCGCCGTTGCTCCTCTCTCGCGACGACGAAGACGACGATGGACCAAGTCCAAAAGGCGTGATAGAGAGAGGGAGGGTGAGCTGAACGTGACCGGCCGGCTCATTTACCTCGCGCCAAAGAATAAATTTCACACAGCTGCTCTCGAGCGTCCTACCTGCATTGATTCAGGGCGCATCAACTGCCTTCTTTATTTCACTTTTTTACATATTTTATTTTGTCGGACTTGTTGCGGAGGAGGCGCTGAAAAACGCATTTTCGCTAATCCGTTTCTTAGTGCGTGAGAACGATCGATACGAAGCGCTGATGTATCCAATTCCACTTTGGTCGTTGGCACGGATGATCGCGCGCTCGTTTCACGCGGACAGCCGCGATGGGGGAAAAAAATTAAATTTAAAAAGACTACATGTAGATGGAGTGGAAAAAAAGTGCGTTGTGCAATTAATAAAAATAAAAGTATGTAATTAACCGCGATGCTTGCAGGCTAGTCGGGGAGATGTGCTTAAGATGGCATACCTTTTCCTTTACGACATAATGACCAGACATTTTGATGACTTCAACATGATCTCAAAATGCCCCGACATTTTAATGACCTCAACATGATTTCAAACTGACGTGACATTTTAATGACCTCAAAATGATCTCAAAATGACCTGACATTTGATTAACTTCGAAATGACCAGACATTTGAATTACCTCAAAATGACCTGGCATTTGAATGACCTTAAAATGATCTCAAACTGACCTGACATTTGAATGACCTCAAAATAATCTCAAACTGACTTGACATTTTAATGGCCGCAAAATGACCTGCCATTTTAATTACCTGAAAACGACCTGACATTTTAATTACGTCAAAATGATCGCAAAATGACCTAACATTTTAATGACCGCAAAATTATCTCAAAATGACCTGACATTTTAATGACCTCAAAATGATCTCGAAATTACCTGACATTTTATTTCCTCAAAATGATCTCAAAATGACCTGACATTTTAATTGATTAATAAAACGTATTATTTATTAGAAAAGTACGAATATTTGCACTTAAATATAAGGTACAAACATGGAGGTTATGTGTGGAACATAACCGCCTCGTCCCTGTTTGCAAACATTCACTCTTTTGAAGAAATTTTAAACAACATTTTGGCTTAATTGCGGCCTCATTTCATTAATGGTGCGTCCAATTGCTTCCTTGAGCTCCGGAATGGTCTGTGGAGAATGGGCATGCACTTACCCGTAAAGAAAAAGCCCTAAAAAAGAAGTCCAATGGCGTCAAATTGCGCGATCTTGGTGGCCAACTAACATGGCCGTGGCGCGAGATAACGAAACCATGGAACTTCGTCTGCAGTAAGTATGCAGTAACAATGCAGCAAATAAAAATTCCTATGCGTTGCTCGATCGTGTAATTCTCCATGCCTAAACCTCAAAACTTCCTGATGCCAGATGTCAAAGATTAGTACTATAAGTTCGTCAGAAGAAAACGGCGCGCTATTTAAATTGTCAGGTCGGTTTGAGACACCTTTCATTTAAGGTGGTAGGCTACAGTAACAGGCATAAAATCATATGCGAATTAAACAAATTTTTTTCGTATGAAAAAGTGATTCACTCATAAAATTAATTACACATCTATTTAGTATGAATATGAAGCTGTTAGATTTTTTTTTCGATGTACAAAATTGCCGACTACTCGAAACTTCTCAAAACAGCTTTTTTCCAATTGGCGTGACAATTAACTTCAACTTCGATTTCACTCGATTTACTTCAAATTTAAAAGTTTTGTTCCTAATTGCATTTCGCAGAGAAGTACGTATGGAATTTCTGATTAATCAAAAACTTTTAATTTTATGAGCAGTTTATGAGCAGTTATAACGAAATTTTTCATTGAAAATTCAATTCTTAAGTTCAAATACCTACGACTTTTGAATGAAACAATATTTTTTACATTCCGTACGTACTTCTCTAGGTATTCTAATGTAGATTGACGAGAATTTTTCGTTTTTGTTCTAGGTAAAAAATTGTGGATGCTAAATGTCACGCCGCGGAGTGGCTGAAAAAAAGATGACAAAAAAAATATTAGTAGTCAGCCATTCTGTACATCGAAATAAAATATATATATTTTTTCTAACAGCTTGATATTCATACTAAATAGATGTGTAATTAATTTTATGAGTGAATGACTTTTTCATACGAAAAAAATTGTCAAATTCTCACATAATTTTATACCCGTTGGTATGGCCTAACGCGTTAAATAAACGACGTCGAATCAATGTAAAGTCAAGTGTACATTCATAAAAGTTTACTATTATAACGAAATAGAAACAGTTTCCGGGCATTAATTTCTTGAATATAAAAAAAGAAAAACAATAAACCACATGCAGGTCGACGTGTGTAAGACGACATACTTCAGTCTAAGATTGCATATGTATGTCATCTCACCCACGTCGACCGAATGAAGCTCGGATACATTAATTTCTGGGTTAAAGAATGGCTTCCCAGGTAGGGAATCAAAAGGCTGACGATGGAAACAAACTTGTGCGAGCCTTGTTTCACCGAGCCTGAGTGAGACAGACCTGGGCCAGGTTTCATTGCATCGTTTGGAGCAGCCTGGAACCAAGACTGGCTGCTTAGCCTAAACTCAGGGTTATTTCAAGCTTTATTCAGCCAGTGAATTTTAAGCCTAAAAAATCAAGGCTGGATGCAGGCTTGTTTCAGGTTGTGATAAAATAAAATAAATTTTTAATAATATTTTTTCTGTACTTTTATGAAAAAAAAATTAGCAATAAATTTCTCGGGTGCGAAGGCACGAAAAACGAAAGCGAAGGAGGCAGCTCAGAACCTTTAAACATATTCTCTTATCGATATTTATGAGGTACACAAAAAAGTTTTTTCTCGTCACATACACATTTCGTGTATACTCACTCTCTGGGGTTTGCGTACACTCTGTGTATTACGTGTCGCATAAACAATAAATAAAATAAAGTATTGTGTTTAAAATATTTTATATATATATATTTTATAACAAATAATATAATGAATAATAAATATATATAATAAATAAAATGAATTCTTTACAAATTTATTAAATTTATCCCAATGTGGAATATAGAAAACTAAAAACAGGCCTCATATAGCCTCGAGAAGAGTTTGGGATAAGCTTGGTCATAAATGCTCGTGAAGGCTACATTAAGGCTCGTTTTGAACCTTGTTGTTTCGTCGTTTCAGGCTTAGTACAGGCTTTTCTACCGGCCTTTGGTCAAGTCTGTGTGCAACAGCCTGAAACCGCGTTATCATTCAGGGGTTCAGCTAGGCCTGAAATCAGGCTGGTGCTCAGCCTGAATTAAAAAATGTGAGCCTTGTTTCAGAGCTTGGCGAGCCCTTTTTTCATTGTGAATTCCTACCTGGGTTATTGCGACCAAGATGTACTGGAATATCATTATAACGGCGACAAAGTGTTTCCCGTGGCCCGGTAAAATGTTTGGATGCTAAACGCCAGTCCACCCGATTCTCCTTTGCTTCTTCAATGGCCTTGACGATGTGTTCTTGTGACCAGCTCTTACGTGTCGAAATTCGTTCGTAATGGCCAGGCATCCTATAATGATAAGCCAAAAAATCTAATTTTATATCCGGTTTTATACGCAGCAGGGTAAGATGACGTAGTGTGCCATCTTACACCAACGTCTAGTACCGTCAGTATTCACTGACGGTACTGGACGGTACTAGACTGTCTAACGGCACTGACGGTACTAGACTGACGTCAACCTTCAGTATTCACTGATGGCTGTGCTATTGGTTTTCACATTAATTTCCGCTGTTTTATTTGAGATAGCGTAACTAGTATTATTTTCATAAAAGATTATTTTTTTTTAAGGTTTATATTATAGATATTGGTATAAATTTTGTTACATTTAATAATTATACTTTCGAAATACATTAAATTTTTTTGTTATTTATTTATATACGAAAATGGTAGTTGAAAAAATGTCCTAAAAAAATTGTAGGTCTGCGCTGTTGATGAAATCTCGGAGTAAATCTCAACCGAAATAAAAAAATCAAACGATTTTACATTCAGTATGTTAATGGATATAGCGCATATCATACGATTTTTTTCATATGCAAAAATAACAAAATGGCGGACATTTTTCGCAAAAACGTGTTTTCCTCCGTTTTGGGCAGAAAAAAATAGTAAACTTCAAAATTTTAAAAAATCCTTGATATGCGCCATAGCTATAGTTATAAAGAATATGTGGTTAAAATCTCATAGGGATCGGTTCAGTAGTTTCGAAGATTTTATCAACAAGCCGTCGAAAAACGATGTTTCGAGAAAAACGCGTTTAAAATTTGTTTAGGTTACATGAATACATTAAATATTTGTTTCAATGTATTTCGAAAGTATAATTATTAAGTGTAACAATTTTTGTATCAATATCGATAATAAAAACCGATCAAAAAAATTCATGAAAATAATCTTTTTTAACGTCTAAAGTGAAAAGACCCCTTAAGCACAACTCCCATACAGCAGCACGAGGAAAAAATTCACGCGCTACAATCGAGCTTCGCGAAATATCAAATTATTATTCCATTAATCTTGTGTAAAACGGGCCATAACGATATTACAAGTTCAAAAGTGGCTGCCGATATTCAAAGTTGTATACGAAGGAAGCAGGGCTTGAAATAAAAGAAAAAAATATTGTACCTCGTCGTAATGGGGTGTCGTATAGCCTCCCCCCCCCGTTTGTATCCGTGTGTTGCGTCCCTATACGACCAAATCGAATTTTGCGATGCAAATCTCGTTTCCGTAGGAGCGCGG